>LPNX010272548.1:59628-75388 GCA_001517045.1 Pseudotsuga menziesii
AATGTTTCGAAGGAGTTGAAGCAGTTATGTTTGAGTTAGAGTTTAGGGATGAGTGAATTTTTAGAAGCTTGGTTTATCAAACATAAGTTTTAGAGGTGATTATTCGGACGTTGTGCCATTTATTTTATTAGTTTTAATCTCACTTATTCACTTGTGGGAGCATCGTTCGATGTATTCAGTTTTGCATAGACTATTCAACGTCATGATAAATAGGTCAATCACGACTAATACTCAATGATATGGATGATAAATTAGCAACTTATTTTACAGATATAATTTTCAAAATAATATTTCTTAAACCACTGTAATCAAAATATCTATTTCACCAAAAATGATTTAAAAGTTATGTTGGCTCTTCATTACAATAAAAGATCTATTTACAATTCTTTTTTCACATCAAAAAAAAATTGTTCTACTTGATATTCAACTTTTGAATCAAAGTATACAAAGTAAAATATAACAAAGGAAGCTAATAGAATCCACAATCATTACAGTGAAAACTTGGTTTCTACTGGACAGTAGACAGTGGTGACTACTTTTATGAGAGACATCAAGCATGTTAAAAACCACCTCCATACTCAGTTTTACAAGGCTTACAAAAGAGTTGAGATAGTTATCTTTTGTCTAGTTAAAACAGTTGTAATTGGAATATCTATTTCATCAAAGTGCCTAGGGCTTGTAAAGAAGTTGACATGGATATCCATCAAGAGTGGTTATTATGATGTCTATTTCAAAAAAATGATTTAAGATTTACATTTATTATTTACCATAATAAACAATTTACTTACAATGTTTATAAAAATCCATTAACAACAATAAATAAATATGTTTCTATTACCATTTAAATTGTGATGGATAATAACAACATTCCACTTTGCTCAAATGGTTTGGATCCATTGGTTAGGAGTGAGGAGTTTTTCATCAATAGACAACGTTAAAATCTCATGAGGGTTTTTCCTAAATTCATGGTTCACCTTGAGGTAGTGGTCGAACATGTGGTTGCATCTAAAGATATTATATTAAAATGATCTTGTGACCCATGTACACATAAGTGGATCAAATTATACTCCCATGTCTTTCAACTTAAAAGTTGAGGGGTCTATGACATGATTTGTAGGGAGATAAGTTTTCCACTCTCCCTATCAAGGTTCAAATTCTCAACGAGACATCTAGACTCATTGTAATAAGGATAGAAGGGTAGATTACCCTAGGGATATCGGTCCCCATAGGTGTGCCTCGATACATATCATTCTTTTCTAAGTCATTGGTTATTGGTATATCTAAGTTGCGAATTGTTAAATATACTATTGAATTATAGTGGAAATTAATTAAATTTGAACCTAAGGTTAACTTAAGTAATATAAACCAATCACTAGTGTTGATAATATAAAAAATAACACCACCACACTTTATCACCTATCTAAAGTTTATTAATAATATACAATAATTTTTAATATATTAAAAACATATTTTTCGATAACTCTATTTTTTTTTAAACTAATGATGCGGACATCCACATCTTGTGAGCCGAAGGATTCGAACTACTTGATAAAGCATTTCCATGCCTTTCAAGGAAATGTCCTCCATATCCATGCAAGGTGCACAAGGATGTGAAACTTTTCCTTGTTTTTTCAAAAAGGAAAAAACAAGTCAAGTTACACTATCTGATCACGGTCTCTCAATTTTTCTTACTCTGGTTACATCAGTATGGTCAGATTACACAATCCATTTATTCATTACAAAGGGGCTCAACAAGAGAAAACATGTCACTCCCCATATGTAGGTGTTCAAAATGCGGATGATAGGTGGTGCAGCGAGGACAGGAGGCCTTGGGAAGAGTGGGCAGGTGTTGAGTTGGACAACGCAACTCGATCCTCGCTCCATGCTTATACATCGCAGGACAGTCCTTATGTAGTACGAGCATACTTTTCACACGCTGCTACCCATGAAAGTTTCAACAACGATGATGACCAAGCTGATTTTGAAACTTTTGGTCAGTGCGGTAAAATGTGAAATGTGTCCTTGGATTGTTGTAAGCGATCCTCCCCCTACTGCGGTGAGCGAATTTCCTCCTGATACGCACAAGGTGCGTCATGTCCAATATCTTGTGTGCCATGCAACAGTCAGGTGTGTCGTGTCCAAGATCTTGTCTGCCCTGCAACAGTCAGGCCATAATGGGCCTTGCTCTGAGATCCACTGAATTTGGCCTGGGGATCATCAGATACCTTGTTTCCTCCTAAGCGCGAGCTATAAGATGGTTGTTCCGGAGCTTCAGCATGTCAACAAAGAAAGGAAGCGACCATGAGCTTAATATCTTCGAAGTGTTGATTCCAATTCTTGTCCTCTGTGTGCGGTCTCCAGCACGAGCACTCTTCAGCCCGATCCCTCATTGGCAATGACTTCAGGAGAAGGATGCGACCAGGAGGCAGAATGGGAGGCTCTCTTCCAAAAAGAATCTCCCGCACACATTCGTAAATCTATTACAACCATGGAGGAATAAATTTATGGTGAATTCAGGATCAAATTAGGGCATGATGTCACCATCTCCAAATACTTGAGGTTGAAGTTCATTTTGGCTAGATCCATGAGTGAACGGGAAAGATTCAAAGAGTTCGTGAAACTCACGGTCAGCACCTTCAAAGAGGATGCTGAAAAAGGGTTGTTTCACATGAAAAATCTCATGCAACTCTCCGAGCCTCCCTTCAGTAGATCCAAAAAGTATGACAAGGACACCAGCACCAGCAAGAATTTGGAAGATGAGGTCAAATCCGCCAAGAGGTTCTAGAAGCTTTGCTTTGTTCTGTCTTTTTCACGGTCCTACCAAGTCTCTATTTTTCTTATGTTAACTTCTTAAGTTGTATTGTGCTGCCAACTTTCAACAGTTGGGAAGCAATAGATATGATTAGATTCTCGGTATGGACCATTTTGCATACATTTCTCAGGTGGTTCCATGGCCATGGCTTGACTCCTTGTTTCTGTAGTGAGCTCCGAATATGTACATATTTTTTTAATATGCAGTAGACATAATGTCTCTCTTACTGACAAAAAAAAGAGCAAACAAGTCACTTATAAGAATTGAAGGTGGTGGTGAGGGTATCACTCATTCCTCCCAACCACACAAGCTACAACTAATGGGCATCTTTGATGATATTAAATATGCATAGGAAGTATATTATAATACATTAATGCCTTACTCACATAATTGATGATATGCGGTAGGGGTTATGTAGGGGTAGATGGTGTATGTGGTAGGCATTATGTATTGTAGCAGTAAGTATAGTAGTGGATTAAATGTTTAGTGAGATGGATATTTTTATTTTTATTTTTTATTTGAATTGACATGAAAAGAAATTTACATTTTGGATATATAAATTATTTTAAATTCATAAAATAAAATATATTTAATATTATTATATTATTTTAAAATTATTTAAAAATATTAAATTTATTTTTTGTTAAAGATAACCATATTATCATAATCTCAAGAATCTAATTTAACAAGCTTATTTCCAATTACCTATTATAGAAACATTTTACTTAATGATGTTTTTTTTAATAAGGATTTGTTTAGAATTTGTATTGTACTTTTGCAACCTCACTCAACTAATGACTCAAGTAATTTGATAAAATAATATTAAAATAGACAAAGATATATATCTAGTGCTTTGACACACTAATTCATTTTTAAAGGTTATTTCTTAAATAAATATTTTATATATAGGTAATTAGAAATGAGCACGTAAAAGCACTTGTGGTTATTTATCTTTGGAGAAAGCTAAATTGTGAAGGATGTGTACTTTTCTTTAATTCTTTTTGAAATAGTGATTTTTATTTTTTAAATTACAATTCTGATTCTTGAAATTGGTATTTTCTTGTTTAAATTGCAATTTTTATTGTATTAATAACTTTAACACTTATTTTTTTGAGCATTTGGATTATGTAATTCAAACCTAAAACTACAATTTTACAAACATTTTGGGTGGAAAATTGCTAAAAGTAAGTTCAAATCCTCAATCATTTAGCTTACACCTGTACCTTTTATAGTAGTAATTCCTTAAAAAGGGGGGCTTTGGAGAGACTTATTTTTAAACTTTAGCACATTCCTTCAATTAATAACTTAAATAAGATTAAACTAATAGTGGGATAGACAAAGATATATGTCATTTTCTTTGACATGATAACTCATATTTAATGGTTAACCTCCCCCACTTTGAGAAAGAGATCTCATGTCTAATTCATGACCACTTAAACTAACCTTCGGACTTCTTTATATTCTTTCTTATTATCTAAATAATAACATAACTCAAAAATTAAAATAACATTTTTCCACCAAAAAAATCATTTTTTATTCCATTTAGAACAAAAAATACATTCTTCATATGCTTACAAAACATATAATAAGTAGAATAAGCAATCTAAGTATAGGTTCAGGACATAGACCTTCCATATCAAAACCGACAAAGGATATATGTATATAAGTTGAACAAACAAAACTAATTGTAATCTCAATCATTAGAAGTCATTAAGGGAAAGTTTCTGACTAGTAACATCATGTCCATTCTTATATTCTTCCAAATAAAAAGTATTTTCCTTGGTTCAAACCTTCTTTTGATAACTTACCTACCACTTGATTATGGTCTCTAAAACCATGATTATACCTTATCTCTTGAAATTGTCTAGAAATGATCTACTTAAAGTGTGAAACAAGAGAAAGAAGCACATTGTTCAAGATCTCTACATGATCAGTCATCCAATTGATCACTCGTAGCTAGTGTAAACTTCATCATAAAGAAAAGAGCCTTGAATTCTCCAACATTGTTGTTCCCTAACCAATGCTAGCTTTGAAGTGAAAGGAGTGTTGTCTGATTAGTGTAAAATAAATCCTATTCCGTAGAGAGAGCCTTGTACTTCACAAGCCCCATAAATAAATAAATAAATAAAATCCCATGGAATAGATTTATCAACTTGAGGAGGAATCAATATCCTTGGAGGTTTTGCATTGGAGATATATTTATAATGTGAAAGTAATGTCATAGATCATGCCACTACTTGAATGAGTGAAATATTTTCCCCTAAAATAAATAGGAGTTTCTTATAGCCCAAATACCCCATATACCCCATAGAATGATAAAGGGAAGAGCTCAAATCACCTCAAGCACCTTCCCCAAGAATCAAATGGGGAAAAAATATTCCATTGTTCTACCTTTCCATAAATTACTAAAACCAACAACACCTTCCATGTCAGCCCAAACCTGTGTAGTGTATGAGCAATAAATAAAAGGATGTAAGTCAGTAACATCAACACTTTTACAAAGCAAATATGTGTTTGGCTCCATTTTACCCTCTCACTGCAATAGATACCACATTAAGACTCTTTCAATGAAAGCCAACCACATCAACAATTTTTGACTTCGAATGAGACCGAACCTTCCATAAATTTTTCCATTAGCACCGATTCCATCCATCCTTAGATCTGAGTAGTGTCACATACTCAAGCCTGGTTAAATATGAACCCCCTAATTTATTCAAAGACCAAATAAGCTCGCTGGGTTCCATACTCAACCTAGTATGAGCCTTGTCACGTAGCTTTTTCCAAAAGCAGCTCCCAAGTAGGAACAAAATCCTTCTCCAAAGAGAGTTCAGAAGAAGATAACCAATTATGATTCCAAAAAGTAGTCTCCTCAAGCTTCTCAATTGATCTTAGAGTGAAAATTATTGCACTTACATATCATAATAACATCGACACCAAGTCTGACCTGGAACCCTTCACCAACTCACCAAATAATAGATATTTAAAACCTATAACTCAATCTCTAAATCTAAGACAACTTTTAAATACATGTGTATTATAATTAATAACTTCATGTAATATATACCCTAGTGTTATAATATAATTAATTACTCATCGGGCTAAGTGAAATCCAAAAAATGGGAAAGAACAGGTCACTACCTTCCATTGGTTTGACAGATTGTGAAGACTATTTCTTTATTTTTCAACTTATCCAACAAAGTATATGGAGCAATATACTTTTGGATTACAATCCACTTCCAGAAACTATCTTTAGTTTAGTTCTACCATTGCTTAAAGACTAGAACGCTAGAATTCAACCAAATAAATAGATATCCTCAAGCACCAATCCCCTAAGTGTTTTTCAAATTAAATTTACATATCAACTCAAAACAAAGATATTTAAAAACTATAACTCAATCTCTAAATCTAAGATAGCTTTTAAACAATACCCATATACATTATAATTAATAACTTCATGTAAAATATACAATAATGTTATAATATAATTAATAACTTTATCTAACTTTCTATACTTAGTTTTTCTAAATAAATTTGATTTATTTTATTCTTCCCATTCATTCTCATTCCTACGAATACCATTACTCATTAATTAACCTTCCCAATGGTTTAACCTTTTTAGATTTTAGCTCTCTTACAATTACACCCATTTTTGAATTCCAATTGTTGGTGTTCCCTTCTTTTGTGCTCCGGTTACTTCGGGATGGGGTGTTTCTCTATCTGAGAGCGTCCCCTTCTACTTGACTAGTATCAAAGAAAGGACGGGTATAAATCTGGTTTGATTTGCTGGTCCAAGCAGGGATCGAAAGGAAAGAAGACAAATAGTGAGGCGAAGGGAGGTTCAATTTTAGGGTAAGGTTGGTTACACATGCTCAGGGGTGGGGACCAGGGCTGCTCAACCTATAGACCTTTACCTAGAGTAGCTTTCCTTGATTGCTTAATTCTTTGGCACAGAGCCTGCAGTGGGTCCTCACTTCATTTAGGAAGGTGGACATATGCACACTTGTCAACCATGATTGTAACTAGGCAAAAGTAGCCACCCAAGGGACAAGCAAGCAGTTTGTTGTCAGTCCTTCATCCGATCTCTATGCATGGCATCCATTTTGCAAAAGCAACTAACACTCCTTGCCACATGCATGCCATGCAATATGCCGTTATGCTGGTCGTCCTAGCCATTCACAACGTGTCCAGCCAATGGGCCTAGATTGTGAGGGTATTGCATTGCCAATATGCGGGGAGGATTCCGAGCATAGAACAGTCGTCGTTGCCAGTATTGTCTCATTGACATTGATGCTGCCCATCTTAGAACAACGTCAAATGAATAATCCGTAGGAAAAATGTGTGCAAATGTGTTAAATTCATTAAATGGATTGGTTTGTCAAAGCCCATTGTAGACATGAACAATCAAATAAATGCAATACATCCAACAAAATGCCTAGCAAACTCATTTAATTTCTATCTCAAAAAAAATGGGAGCTTTGCAAAGTGAATTACAGCTCTGCCACTATGCAGTGACTTAATGTTCACATTCAAGTGTTCAGAATTGCACCACTTATCACTGGATTGTTTTCTTCTCTCTACCTTTCATATTTATCAATTTGCTTTGAATTTCTTTCCAAGATAGATGACATAGAGATATCAAATATGCTCATATTGAATTTATCAATTTTCTTTGAATTCCTTTCCATATTGATCAATACGCTGAAATAATCCCTTCCATTTTGTTTTTGGATCTACTGTATGCAAAGAGGGTGCATGTTATAATTTGTTCTATAACTTTGTCGATTTTAAGAATTATTCTTGGGACTACGTTTTAGAGGTTGCTGCATACCTTTGATGAATCAATTTATGAGAGATCTATATAATTTTCCATAATCCCCCAGATTTGTAGTTGGGATTTTCAATTTTCAGCTATTTGTCATGTTAACAGTTTACTAATTAGTATATTGTATCCAATCCATTATATCATGGAATGGGTATAATAAAGACTACTGGTATTTCATGTGCAGGCGGTAACAACAGAGGCTCGTGCAATGTATAATGAAGGATTGGCAGGATTAACATATTGTAGCCCTAATGTGAATATATTTCCAGAACCCACATGGGGACGAGGTCAAAGACTCCAGAAGAGCATCCATGAGAGCATCCTTTGGTTGCTAGTAAATATGCTACTTACTATGTAAGAGGATTGCAGTCAACAAATGGTCAAAATCTTTAAGAAATTGATGGATGCCAAGGTATACTCGTTAGCACAGAAATTAGGTCTCCATGGCCTAAGTAAGTTCTTAATTTAAGATATTCTCAAAAGTTTGCAAGGATTAATAGTATACTAAAATTTCCTTTGAAATTCATAAATTTCCATTTTAAAATTTATAAATTAAGTTGTATCACCAATTTTACTATAGCGTCTGTTTTTCAATTTGCCTTTATAATTGTATATTTTTCTAATGGTTAGAGGAAATCATCTTGATTGTCAAAAACTAGGTTTTCCCTTACCAGTCTATCAAACTACATTGGTGGACCTATGAGCAGAACTCTATGACTATTGTCTCTTTTTGTTAGCCCATGCCCATCTGACCTGTGTCTGTATGGTCAATGAAGAAGATAAACTATCACCAAATTAATGCCAATGACTCCCTGCCTCAATAGCTCCCTCGTAACTGGGAAGGAATTGGTTCACTTGTAGAGGAATTGGTTCACTTTTAGTTTGTTATCTCTACAAAAAAATATTGAATTATTTATTAATTAAATTGTAGAATTGAAACTACTATACATAGGTAGCATAACAAGACTGTTTGCAAGGCAACCTTCTAGCAAATCAACATTCTTTGCTCCAATAGAGCCTTCGAGCAAAACAACATTCTTTGTAGAAAGAACACAGAAATTCTTTGTAAGAGTTTAGATGAGGATTTCACGAGCAAAGAAATTCTTTGTAAGAGTCTAAATGAGGATGAGGCCGTGCAGGTGTAGGAGGCGGGCTACTTATTTATTGTAATCACGAGGCTAGGTTTTTTCCATCTCTCGTCTCATGCTGAAAAACAAATTATTTTCTATTTCTAGAAGCCATATCAACAACAATCGTATTGGAGACAAATTAGGAGTGTCATTGACAACACAAAGCTAATTGAGGGATCTACAGATCTACTTCTCCTAGACAGACAGTTGTTCTCCCATACAGTTGTTTCATGATGATGTGAGGTTGTAGGGATGTTCACATGCAAAATATATGGAAATATGATTCAGGAAAGCATGACAAATTTTAGGGATGCTTAGATGCAAAATTTATGGAAATATAATTCACACTAGCATGCAAAATTTTAGGGATGATCACATGTAAAATCTTTGGAAACTTACACAATAAAAAATAATGTTTTTAGTATCATAGAATTTGAGCGTATGCCTGATAATTATATTTTCATTGGTTCACCTTGAAGTTAGGAAAACAAGATGTGCTCTGCAAAAAACCTAACCCCTGCTCAGGTTGTCGCCGGGGCTTATGGCTGCCGGGACTCCACAGGGATGGCTCTACAGGTAGTTGCTGAGAAGGATTCCATCGCCTTTGGCCAGGCAGAGGCGGTGGTCCATCAGTCCAGATTAGTTGGGATCATTGTTTGTCAGATACATCTCTGCTTTTCTTAAGTATTGGAAGATCTGGGAGCGTTGAGTCTTGGGGAGGCGGCGGGCATCTGCTCTCTTTCCATTCGATCAATGTTCTGGATTTGCTGCAACGAGATATGAGACCGTTGTGTTCTTGGTCTGCCATTCCCTCTGCTATCCAGCTAAAAGAATTTAAGGAGCGTCAGAAGGCAGAGATGGTAATATACTACCTCAGACCGGATTTCTTGATTTATATTTTCATTATTTCGGCTATTTGGTGGGCGGGTGCAGGGATTTTTACTCTTTATTTTCGCTGTGGAGAGACTATAGAACATATTTTTTCGAGTATACAGGCCGTGGGGTTACCTTTTTCTTACTCTTTTCTGCATGAAAGAAATATTATTGCTACATGTCCTTATACTGATGAAAAAATAGGAGAAACAAATTGGAGATCGGGTTGCATGCGCCCTGTAAGGCCACTATCGGTCCATCCATATGGTGAAAAAAGGTATGAATCACATGAACGGTTTTTAGCTTTTGGCTTTGGGGCAGAGGTTGAAAAATACCAGATTTTTATAAAAACCCTTTCAGGAAAAACAATATTGGTGTGGGTTTCTACTAAAGATACAGGGGAGACCCTAAAAACAATAATAGAACAAAGAGAGGGTTATTCTCGACTATTTTTCTACATTCTGTACGGAGGTAAAGTACTGAATGAATCGCTTGCGGGGAGGAACGTTTGGGAATAGAGGAACGGCAGGCCCCTCTTCTTACAAAGATGCAGCTCGTTCAAAGGGGCCACAGTCATCAGCAGCTCCACCATCTTCACAACCCAAGCCGTATATAGTGGAGAAACTGGAGGATATCCCATCCTTGGAGGTCAAGAATAAAGAGGTAACACAACTCTTCAGTACTCTACAAACACATGCTCTCATTTTTCGTTTTAATGGCTACTGGCCCAGATCTCATGATCTTCATAACTGGATCTACACAAATTGGACAACAAATTGTCAAATTCTTTTATGCTCCAAAGGATTTTTTGTTGTACAGTTTGAATCACAGGAAGAATATCAGAAGATCATTGAGCAGGGACCTTGGTTTTGGGGGATAGCATGGCTTTTCTTAACCCCCTGGTTTCCTAATTTTGATGCCAACTCTATGGTGGTAACGAAAATGCCGGAATGGGTACGGTTGCCAAACCTGCCCCTTCCTTTCTGGCATCATTTAGTCCTGGAAGACATTGGCAATCTGCTTGGGAAGTTCATTAAAAGTGATACGGATCAGCGTGAGCAGGGGCTTTTTACTTATGCACGAATCTGTGTGGAGATCGACCTTAGCAAAGGTCTTCCTGATAGAGTCCAGCTGATATATGAGAAGCACAAATGGATTCAGGCACTGGACTATGAAAATACTGCCTTTAGATGCAGATTTTGCCATCTAACAGGACATTTACAAGACTCGTGCCCACTTGCAAAAAGGTTTCCTAAAAAAAAACAGGGGATGAAGACAAAGGGGAAAACATGGCAGGCAAATTATGCTCCCTCTACTGATGAGGATTCAGAGGGTGAGGAAAGTGAACCAGAAGAACAAAAAGAGGAGGAGGTCAATGAGGAAATAGTGCATAAAGCTGAAACAGTGGAGGCACATCCTTCAGATTCAAAAAATGCTGGTAAGGAAATACACACGGAAAACATGCAACTAATGGCTACATCCTTAACCGGGTCAAAGCGTGCACATGAATCAGAAAATTCTGATTCCGACAAAGAAAAAACTTTTGTACAGTCATCAGTGGAGCAGGCGAGTAAAGAGTTGATTATATCTGCACCTTAGTTGGGGGGATGGACAGAAGTGAAACCAAAGAAGAAAGGGAAGAAAGGGAGATTAGAGGATTATTATAAAATCCCAAATTCCTAGAAAAATTTTGTAACATTATTGTTTTTATTTTTTTGCAGACCTATGGTCTTGTCCCAGATGTGCATATGCACCTACAGAATGTAATTTTGTATCGCTTCAGCTTGAAATAAAATTAAGCTTTTTTTTCTTGGAAAAAAAAAACAAATCATAGAATTTGAGCAAATAGACAGAAATTCACATCACAAATATGTATTTATATTTTTTTGAAATAATATATATACGTTATCTCTTTTAATGATAGCAAAATCTCCAATCTAATTCATTCTTTTTATACATATATATAGTTTTTAATAATTTTATCTTCATTTTTTACTTTTACAAAATTTGTATCACTTAAATAAAGATCATTTTTCAAAAAATTTACACATTTTTTTAAGCTGTAAAACAAATCCCCAATTTAATTAATCTTTTTATGTTTTTATACAAATTTTTTGATTCCCAATTTAATTAATCTTTTATGTTTTTATACAATTTTTTTGATTTGATTAAAGAGTGAGTTTTTCCAAAGGAGTATCCGATATATCCTGTGGATAGAGATCAAGATTCAGATCTCTATGGAACCATGCAACGTAAAGAAGTGCCAATCTATATCACCAAATGCGTACTCATAAATTTGGTCACATGTTTCCTTAATCCATGTTTCTCGGAGGGGCACTTCATGCACTATATTTTTATGTGCAGAATGGACATCAAATGCTTGAATGTGCGAAGAGACTGAAGATTTGAAGCTATTTCCTTAATCATCTTAAAACTGGAGCCTAAGATAATAATCTTATTCAAATTGTCAGGCGTCCAATTTTCCATTAATACATTCTGAAAGAGAGGATATGGGGTGCGAGGAAAGAAAAACAGGGTGGGCCTGTCAACTATCCGCCTGCAATATTCATTAACAGAGAGAAAAGTTACCTTGAGCAGAACTTGTTGCTCTAGCAGAGACAGGTCTGGATCATACACCACAATATCATTTACCCATTTACATTTCTCTCTTAGCAAAATCGCAAAAGCTAATTAGTTGATAGAATGAACCACAAATTGGTTGATAGGATGAACCGCATAGTGGGTCTCTTCCCAGGTTCTATCTTTCCAATGCCATATAGCACCATTTGTAACTGTGCGCCCGGGAAGAGTCAACAATTACAACAGACTTTTCTTTTACCTATCACGGCATGGCATGGCCTGGCCGAGGGAGTCTTCAACTACATTGACGATAAATAAGCTGCTGCAAGAAAACAGAAGAACGAATCAGACACCAACGTCCAAGAAGAAATAATAATGATGAACAATATGCTAATTACCTTATCTAATCAGGAAATCACTGATCCTGGTGGAGATACAGTGCCATTACAGAAATCCATTTATTTTGGCCGTCCATGGCATTACAGAAATCGCAGCGTACGATCGAGGGCATTAGAACATTACATTGTGTGTTGGTCTATTATATCCTTGTGTATGCCACTCTATTCTGTCTCTGCGTATATCTATCCTTGCATCATTTCTACGTATATCCATCCCTGCGTTGTTACGTGACACTTTTATGTTGTGTGCGTATTTTCCCTAATTATTCTCTCCTCCACACGAATAGTAATCCGCTCCAATTCGACTCCTTAAAGAAGAAAACTGTGGTGGGTGAACCTAACCTAACGTTCCCCAATCAGTTGTTACGTGATACTTTTATGTTGTGTGCGTATTTTCCATAATTATTCTCTCCTCTACACGAATAGTAGTCCGCTCCAATTCGACCCCTTAAAGAAGAAAACTGTGGTGGGTGAACCTAACCTAACCTTCGTCAATCAGTTGGGTAGAATGGGCATGGCAAAAATTAAAAGATAGCGTAACTCTGTTTTGTCGAGAAGGAAAAGTTGGGACTTATGAAAACAATAACATGGGCATGGACATGGACATGTGGATTTAAAGCCTAATCGGTTTATTGTTTAACCGCTGAGTTCTGGTCATGAACATCCAATATTGAGATATGTAGAGCGTTAGAAACCGAATGAATTCATATTTGTTGAAAGATAGAGCTCAGGCCTCCTCTTCCAGCACCTCCTCTGCTACCATGACATATTGAAGATATTGAAGGCATTAAATAATAAAAACTGCATTTTAAAAACCTTTTTTTTTTAAGATCCTTGACTGCTATTGAAAGCTATTGCTACCACATTTTAAATGTTTTAAGAATAGCTCTCAAAGATCTTGAGTTTTGACCTCATTTGTGAGCTTGCGTGACTTGCATACGTTGTCATATAAAGATTTGTTTTATTTCCAGAATCGTTATTGTAGTGAGAAAACACTGTATTGTAATCTATTTGTAGAGACTTAGACCTGCAATCTGTATTACTTGTAGAGACTTAGACCTGCAACTTGTATTGCTTAGAATTTATCACAAAGACTACATTGTGTTGAATTACTTGCCTGCGTCCGTGCGTTTGGAAGAATCGATGGTCGTCAGTATCGCGAGCAGAACGGACCGAAAACACTCAGCCTCAGTCTCGCCTCGCGAGGAGAACGGGCCAAAAAACACTCAGCCTCAGCCTCCATGTGGCACTATAAACCAAGTTAGATGGCCCCAGTGGCGTACGGACAGCCTTGGATTGTGGCCAAGTGGCGTACGGAAAGACCAGTTTGGATGAATATGGGCGTACGGAAATCCTTGGAGAGCCGTTGGATGACTGCCAAGTGGCGTGAGTAGGACCTTTGGATCTGGCCATCCAGTGCATTCCAAGTGGCGTTTTCTGAGCCATGCGATCTGGCCGTCCGATACATGCCAAGTGGCACAGTAAGGGCCATGCGATTTGGCCGTCCGATGAATGCCAAGTGGTGTAGTGAGAGCCATGCAATCTAGCCATTTGATAACTGCCAAGTGCCACTCTCTTGGCCCTACGATCTGGCCATCTGATGGCTGCCAAGTGCCGCTCCCTGCCTGTGTTCTGGGGCCGTTGTTCGAGCATTCGAACCTTGCAGAGGTCTTTCGCAGGAATGGAGTCCGTTGCGTTTGCGTTGTGCCGTTGGAGAACTCGCTGGACAGAGTGATCAACAGATTTATGTAAAGCGACTGCCATTGTAGACGAGTGATTGAGGTCGTTTCTCGATACACATCGCTAATTGAGGGATTCACCTGTTTGCAGTTTGTTTGTTTGTTTCTGTTAACGCAGTGGCCATCGGCCATCGGCTGCACTGAACACCTCGAATCCAGGAGCTCAGCAGTTGGATCCTCTTTCCGTGTGGATGCCTCTGTTCTCACCACTAGCACTCTTATGGGAATCCTAAAGGAATCAAATCTATTTAATGAGTCTTAATATCTATATAAATCTATTTAATATGTATATAAATCTATTTAATGAGTCTTAGTGGAATCCTAAAGGAATCAAATATTTAATGCTCCCAGTAAAATGCTGATATGCACCACTACATCTAGAACTACGCTACTTGACAACAATAATAGGTTATGCTATAGTATTAGCACAACTTACAAGACCCCTCAAGCCACTCTAATCTATTTGAAATATTCATTGAGAAAATGTACCACGTGTGCTATAACGTTAAATCAAACATTATATAATTTTATTTTATTTTTGGTATCAAATAAAACAACGATACACAAATTCTGTTCAATTTCACAAATAATTTAAAAAAAATATTTACATAAGAAAAAAACATTAACTTGTTGAGCTTTTCAAGTAATACAAAATATCAGTATTATGTATATCTAATACACTAAAAGTCAAACCTCTAAACCACAACTCTAATAAAAATAAACTATTATAAATGGAAAAGATTTCCACTTGTACAAGATCATCTTGGCTTTTTAAATCTTAGTAGTTTCAACCACACAATACAATAAAAAAAGTAGCGATAGGTCAATGGCAACACATTTCAAATTAAGACTATGAAGTACCATTTATCTATGCACATGGGAACATTGCATTCCCTATATGCTCCCATGGAGTTTCTTATGACCACGCATCACTTTCTACATTGCATTGAACTTACAAAATAACAAAATATGAATATATATCGACATAATATCAATACTAGCAATTGCCACAAGGAAGGTGCAATAATACGCCGTGAAGGTAATTGTTAGTGGGTAAGTGAGAACATGTAGTCTAGTATCTATCATTGCCTAACCAGTATAACCTATTAATAAGAAAAAGAACATCATTGGCAAACACATAAGAATTCCTGTTAACCCGCCAATATATTTTGAAACTGTTTGATAGTTTAGAAAAAGGCCTGTCTGATGAAGAGTTAGTGGATAACCTAGTTGCCTACATCTTTGTTTGCACTTTCACCGTATGAAGCTGAAGTAAGAACTTGGTTCACATTTGTGTCAAACATCTTGGTGCCAAAAACTTTACTTCATGTCAAAAATTCTTCAAGATATATGAAGGGAGAGAAAAACTATCGTTATGAAGAAAATATATTTGCTGCACTTAACTT
>LPNX010272585.1:8780-37853 GCA_001517045.1 Pseudotsuga menziesii
TGTTCATGATGTTGATGGTGATGATTATGATAAGGATGATGAAGGTGATGATGATGGTGATGATAATGACAATGACGACGATGGTGATAATGTTGTTGATGATGATGATGATGATGGCAATGATGGCAATGGTGATGATGATGATGATGACGATGATGATGGTGATGATGAAGGTGATGATGGTGAAGATGATGATGATGAAGATGAAGATGATGAAGATGATGATGATGTTGATGATGATGATGAGGAAGGTGATGATGATGATGATGATGACGACGACGATGGTGATGATCATGTTGATGCTGATGATGAGGAAGGTGATGATGATGATGATGTTGATGACGACGATGGTGATGATCATGTTCATGATGATGATGAGGAAGGTGATGATGATGATGATGTTGATGACGACGATGGTGATGATCATGTTCATGATGTTGATGATGATGAAGTTGAAGATGATGATGATGAAGTTGAAGATGATGAAGAAGATGAAAATGATGATGAAAACTATATGTGGTTTTAACAAACGCGCATGTGATTTTGTATGCACAAAACGCGCACGCGTTTTGTTTTTATATAACGCGCACGCGTTTTGTATGATTAAATCGCGCTCGCGTTTAGTTTAAATGATAAGGCCGAGCCTCCACCCATGATTTCATGGAATTCCTATGCCTATGTGTCTGCTTTGTACTTTGCTTCAGATTCAACATGCCTGTGCCTTGTAGTATGATAAACCATGGCAAATTCAACGTTATATCCATATTTTCAATATGCTCGTGTTTAGCGGTTCGTCTGATTATGCTGCACACCTCCATTTTTTTTGAGATTTTAGAAACAGATATGGTTTTTTTTGCAGATTCTAAATATGTAAATTTTAACATGAATACATAATTTTTTCTATTTTTTTCTTATTTATCTTCTGTCATCACTCCTCAACTCAAAAAACACACTGGTAGTGTTTTGTCCATATCTCTTTCGTTTCTGAACCATTTAAAAAAAACATTGTATGGTGCACTAAAGAACACCAACCTCTACATGCTATAAAAAACCCATTTCCAAATAATTGCATTAAGACATTCAAATGCCGCACCCACAATTGACATACCGTTTTCGAGGTTTGATCTCTTAGATAATTAAAAAAAAAAAATCAAAAATATTATTTTTATTATTCGAAAAATAGCCGTGCACTAGTCCTATATGTTCTCTATATGTATACCGGTTTTCGTAAGTTTATTCCATCATTTAGACACTCAGACGCTGCACCCACAAAAACATATACCTTATAATTTGTCCAAAAAATAAAAAGTGGCCGTTAAAATTTATCTAACTTTATATAGTTAACATCATTTTCAATAGAAAACAAATATATATTTGGAAAGGTCATTCAATTTCCTACATTTCTTGTTTTTTACTGATCGCAAGATTCATTGTGTAAGTGTCTCAAAATATCCATGCAAGTTGATGGATGCCTGTTTTTTCAGTTTTGTATTGCATCTAACATGCCAAAAGAGACCCTCAACTTCTTGCACACACCCTGATGTTATTTTGTTGCATGTTGTAATTATCGAATATCCATGAAACAATAAATGGTTGATGTTTTAAAGAACTTTCCTAGACTCAAGCAAGCAGGCTCGAGGGGAAAAGAACATTTTTCTCTGAGTGAACACCAAGTGGCGAAATAAATGATGCTAACTTGTGAATGAAAGAGATGTATATCTCAAGCTGAGGACTAGTTAAAGCATCCAAGTACTGGAGGTAAAAGACATCCTCCAAAAATATATGTAAATATGAATTACTTATGAATTCTTTTGAGGATAATACTGTATTAGGTCTTCTTGTGAGGATAAAACCACAAACAAAGGCTAAAATATGTTCCGTGACTGCAAATGTTGTGTTGCAGAAATGACTTGTTGTTTATGTTCTTAGTTGGATTATGAATTAATGACATGTTTACTGAATAAATTTTGGAAGACCTGGTTTTGTTGCACAAAAGTGTAGGTTATGAAGGATAAAAACTTGCGGGAATCGTGACAGATTGAAGAGGATAAAATCAAAGGTGAAAGACATCGTGAAGGATGCAGAAGAAAGCAATAAGAACCTAAAGGGAAATGAACACAAAACTTTGACGAATATGTAACATCGAGGACGATGTTAATTCTAAGGGGGAAAGGATGTAGCACCCCCTCAGTATGCAACCAGAAATGACAAAGTGTAAGTAAAAAGCACTGTAAGTACTAATCCTGGAGTCATAAAGTTATAGATGAAATTAAAAATGCTAGGAGACTGAAAACGTGCACGACTAAAACGATGATTTGGGACGAATCCACTAGGGGGAAAGTTCGAAGGCTAGTGAAAAACTTGAGGATGTTGCTTATTATGACTAGGGCCATTATCGTAAATTTGGGCACAAAAAGGAAAGCAAGTCATATTTCTCACTATTTGGCATAAATACAATAATGTGCTTATTTCTATATTTTAAATGTTTGGAGAGAATGCACTCATTGCATGAAAATACAAAGGGATTGATATTCTCCTATAGACATTAAATAAGCTATTATTGATGGTTTGTCCAAATAACATAATGAGATATTACTAGATCGTTATAAAATTGGTCTTAGAGTACACAATATTATTATTATGAGTTTTTTTTTTTTTTTCAGAGGAAAAAATACCAGTCTTTGTTATTCACATGAATCAAAAGACATCTTTTACATATCAGCATGACTGCCAAGCCAGGACCATCACATATAAATATAAGTGAAAATACATAACAACTTCCCTCCAGATCCATCACATATGAGCATAAGTGACAATAACATAACAATAGAATCAAAAAAAGAAAAAGTCTGATCGTAGCAGACTTTTCTCATCATCCTTGATAAATCAGGTCAACAAGTACTGAGAAATATCAAAGATGAAATTCTAAACATACAATCAGAGAAATATATGCTGGCAAGAAGAACTCAACAAGAACAGAAAGTGATACTCAGTCAACTGCAAATAACAAGTTGAATAAAAGAAGTAATCAACTACTCAAAAAAGATTAAGATTGCCATGATTCACAATCAAACCATCCATAGTTTCTGAAAAAGAAACCGCTCCCATATCCAATTTCAGGCCTTGTTTGGAGAGTGCATCTACCAGCGAATTATGCTCACGATATGTATACTTAAAGATCATCGGCGGGACCTTTTGAAGCATAAATGTTATGTCACAACACCAGTGCATCAGAGATGGAACATCAAGTGCAGAATTTTTGTTAAGCCAAGAGATAATAACCATGGAGTCTCCATAAATTAGCTGCAATGGAATACCCATCAATAAACTGACTCTAAGTATTCCCCAACATGCCAATAACTCTGCTCTGGTATTCGAACTGCTCCCACATCCCATAGAAAAACTGAAGTAATGAGAATCATTGATAAAAATCACATAACCCGATCCACCTATATTCTCCGCGGCTGCTCCATCAAAGAAGCCACATGGGAAACATTTTAATGGATCAGGGCCAATATTGCGGGTTTTATGAATTTTCATAGGCACCGGGTAAGTGTTTACCAAACCGTCAATTCTGGCAATCAACAAAGAGAAGACTGGTTTCTTATTTTCAAATATGCAGAGATTTCTTAATAGCCAGATTCCCCAAAAAATAAATAGAGGCAAGTAGCTGTAAGGAGCAGAACTCTCAGTACAAGAAAACCATTGGCCCAGAAAGGAGTGAATAGAGATGGAAATGGGAAAAGAGCAGCTGAATTTTACCTCAAAATGAGAGTATATACGGGCAGAAAATGGACAGCAGAAGAAAAGATGATGAATATTTTCCAGGTTACCTTCACAAAGAACACATCGACTTGGCCCATTGAAGCCTCTAGACTGCAATTGCTCCCAGGTTAATATTTTCCGATATATCAATAACCAGATAAAGCATTTTATTTTCAGAGGAATAGTCACAGTCCATAAGATTTTCATAACTTTGTCATTTAATTATGAACAACAATCAGAGATTACACAGGAATAACCTTCAGCGGCAGTTAACGACCCTGTATACTTATCATGAGACCAGGATAAAATATCATTTTGTTCCGTAAGCTGTATACGGCCAAACTCCAAGCCTCCTATATAATTTTCCCATATAGTTTTCCATTCACCGATCAGATCAAGGTCATCTGCAGAGAACCAATAACCTGTGGCATTGGGAGTATGATTGCGAGCCTGAGCTAAAGTACAAATACCATAATCCTCTAAATAATCTCGTAAACCTCTAGGCAGGGAAAAAGAGGATCCCATACCCACAATTGGGTCTGCACCCAAGCAAATGGATTCACCATTTCCAACTTGCCAGATAATACCCTTTCCGATCCAAGCCAAAGTAGCAATAAAGCCCTTCCAAATAATAGAGGCATTGTTATAAATGAAGTTTTTTTCCCTGAGCCAAAGGTGAAAAGGTTTATTTTTCAGGTATTTTACAGAAATGAGAAGATTCCAGATGCCCTTTTTGTTTACTGCCAGCCAAAAAGATTTCATTCTCAATGAGAAACTAAAGCTAGGGAGATGTTTTATACCCCTGCCACCATGAGAAGTGGACTTAGCCAAAAGATGCCAGTTTGCTAGATGAAATTTTTTCTTCCTGGAAGAAGATCCCCACAGAAAGGAATAAATCAGTTTCCTGAGATTGTCAAGGATTGAAGAAGGTATCGGGACCAGAGCCATCCAGTAGACTAGTATGCTTGAGAGAATAGCACGAATGAGGACAAGTCGACCTCCTATGGAGAGGAGTCTATTTGTCCAATGTGAAATTTTCTTTTCAAATTTCGATACCAACCAGAGCCAATCTTTAACCAAATAACCAGACGGTTTCAGGAAGTAGCCCAAATAACTAAAACCTTTCCGGAAATCATCAATCCTATAAGGGAGAATATCTGTGATTCTTTGTAGATTTTCCTCTTCCATACCATTTTGTAGAAAACAAGATTTGTTCACGTTGATACTCATACCTGAAGCCTCACAGAAAGTATCTAGAATGGCTTTAAAGGCCAACCATTCCTCAAAAGATCCCAGACCAAATAAAATCACATCATAGACAAATAGTAAATGGGTGAGCGAAAGCTTTGAAGAAACTTTTATGCCTTTAATCTTCCCATTCTGTTTTGCATCCTCAATCAGAAGAGTAAGCCCTTCTATAACCAGAATGAACAAAAGGGGGGATAAAGGGCACCCCTGCCTTAAACCCCGCGATGCAGGAAAGAAAGAGGAAGAAGAACCATTAACAAGAACAACAAAGTTAGCTAAAGTGATGCAGCCTAGGATCCAATTAACTCCAACAAGCGGGACCCCAATCTGAATAAGTAGAAGACGGATGAATGTCCAGTTAACTCTGTTAAAGGCCTTGGATAAATCCAGCTTAAGGATGAGGGCACATTTGTTTATGGAATTAATAGTATGTAAGACTTCTTGAGTAATAGCTATAGGTTCATGGATCAGCCGATTATTTAAAAATCCAAATTGATGAGGAGAGATGGAAGAATCCAGAAAGGGTTTAAGCCTCATAGCTGCAATTTTGGAAATCAATTTATAGCAGAGATTACAAAGGGATATAGGCCGATAGTCAGCGAAAGATACAGGCAGATCTGTCTTTGGGATGAGAGCTAGAAAAGTAGAGTTGAGAGCAGGGGCCACTTTGCCCATGGTTCTAGCTGATTCCACCACCTTAACTAGGAGAGGGCCCAAAAGATCAAAAAAGAACAAATAGAACTCAACTGGCCAACCATCCGGTCTAGGAGCCTTATCTTTTTTAAAGAGATGTAGAGCCTTTTCCACTTCCATCAAAGTAACTGGGCTTGAAAAAGATTCCTTATCCTCCATACTGATAAAAGAGGGAAAGAGACGAATAACCTTTAGCTGGGATTCCAGATTCGTCAGCTTATCATCTTCAAACATAGTCTTAAAATATTGAATACTGAGGGCTTTTAGACTTTGATCATCTGAAACCCAATTACCCAAACCATCTTTAAGAATCCAAATGGCATTATGATTTTTCCGGGCTGAAGCCACTGCATGAAAATATTTGGTATTAGCATCTCCCTTAAGAGCCCAGGTAATTCTACTTTGAAGTCTTGCAGATGAAATCTCATGATCAGTCACTTGTTGAAGAGCTGCTTTGAGAGAGTTCAGCTTTAATTGCTGATCTTGGTTTAAAATTGCAGACTGAGAGGAGCGGAGAAGAAAGTTGATTTCTTCTTCCAAAGCCACAGATTTATCTTTCATTTTTAAAGCTTCAGGCTTAGTCCATAATTTTACCTTTTCTTTAAGAACTCGCAGTCTGCAAGAAAGATCATTCATGGCATCCAAAGAGGGATCCGATTGAATAAGAGGCCATTCGAAACGAACCATCTGAACAAAAACTTCATTGTTTAACCAAGAATGATTAAACTTGAAAGGATAAGCACTAGAGCTTTGATGATCTAAACACTCCAAAACAATAGGGAAGTGATCTGAAATCCCACATCTGTGAGTCCAAGTTCTATACTTGGGTAGAGAGCTGACCAACTGTTCTAATAACATAAAACGATCTAATCTTTTAGATATACCTTCTTCCCCTATCCTCCCATTCCTCCAAGTAGGGCCAACACAAGGAGGAGCCACATCCACAAGGTTATGATCTGAGAAAAGCTTTGAGAAAAATTGGCTCAAAGGGTCTAAAAGAGCTTTTGAATCCCAGATTTCTGAGGCAGAAAGTGTTAGATTTAGATCCCCAGCTAAGATGAGATTAGGTAGTGAAAGAAGACCTCCCGAAGCTACAACATTCTAAAAAGAATCACGATTGTGATAAGGGCCATAGCAATTTAGAATGGAGAGCTTTAAAGAAGAACCCAGGAGAGTGGCTTTCAGCAATATACCAGCAACAGTTTGATAAGCTTTGCATTTAAAAAGTTTCAGATTCCAACCAGAGAGTACCCCGCCAGAGAGACTGTTTGAGCTAAGGGCACAAAACTCCCATCCCGGGCAGATTTTGGAAAAAGCAAATAAAGATGGATAAGGACTTGTCATAGTTTCTTGAAGAAGAACTAAATCAGGAGAGAGAGAAGACAGCAAGAGACGGAGGCTTTTTTGTTTGGGAGAACCCCCCAAAATACGGATATTCAAGGAGAGGATACACATTAAGAATCAGGAAGGTGAGGGGTCGAAGCTCTAAGGACCCGAGGAGGAGGAGAGGAAATAGAACAGTCTGCTGCTTTTAATCTCATGGATAAAGGGGTGTAAGGAGCTGGGGTTAAATCCAAAGAATCAAATGGAGGCTTAAAATATTTTTTCTTTCTTCTGATAGTGACATTCTCAAATCTGAATGAATCTAGTGGGAGAACTGAAAGAGAAAGGGGCGTCTTATCCGAGAAAATGTTCATAGTTTTTTGCAAAGAAGGGTCTTTGAAGGAAGGGGAAATAGCTGGGCTAAGGGGAGGCGTTACGAAAGTCGTTGGCCCCTTATTTGTTAAGGGGGGGAAATCATCCTTAGTGAACAAAGGAGGGGGGGTAGCAACTTCCAAGGGGCAAGGAGAAGAAGGAGAGGAGCTAGGCAAGTCTTCAATCAGATTCGAAGCAGATGGAGGATCCGGAGCAGGAGAAGGGCTAATATCGGGGGGCATGGGAGCTGGATCCAAAATAGAAAGCTTCGAAGGGACTACAGGTTCATTCTCCACAAAAATATTACAAGATCGAGTAGGATCTTTTTGGCTGCTAATCACTGAGTCAATTATATCCAGATCAAGATCTGATACTTCCCCAAATAAAGAAATAGCATTTTTCAACTTACCAGAAGAGGAGACATTTTGAACCGGAGTTGAAACATCCTTTGATGGAGAAAAAATAGGGGAATTAACAAAAAAATATGATAAAGAGCGCTTGACAACCCCACAACGGAAATAAGGACAGTCACGGCGCAAATGACCAGTCTCCCTACACACACTGCACCTAAAGGGAATGCCCTGATAATCCAAACGTTGAATAAACAAACGCTCATGACAGAGAATCTCTACTTCAGCTGGGAGGCCTTTAGTGATATCAAGTTCAACAAGAACTTTTGCCTTCCTCTTATCAAAGGAATTCATGAAATCATCCTCTGGTGCCACAAACCGACCTATAGTGTTCCTAATGCCTTCCAAAAGAGATCGGTTCCAGAGCGGGAAAGGAAGCCCTAGAAGAATTGCCCACAGATGGCGTTTTTTCACTCTTTCTCTCACTGGATCAAAGTTTACATGCCATCGATCAAGCACTAAAGAACCATTACCCACCCTCCATAGACGGCTTAAGACCTCAGAGGCATGAGAATCCTCTAAGAAGACAAAAACGATCCAGCCCCGAACCAACAAGCTGATAGTAGGAACATAGGATAGAAATGGTTTCCAATACTCAGAAGCCCAAGAAACCCAGTCTTTTTTCTCCAAGGAAGCATATTCCAGCCTACCAATTAATGCTCGACGACTCAAAGCTTCCACCCTATCCATATAAATA
The DNA here is from genome assembly GCA_001517045.1 of Pseudotsuga menziesii. Taxonomy (NCBI): domain Eukaryota; kingdom Viridiplantae; phylum Streptophyta; class Pinopsida; order Pinales; family Pinaceae; genus Pseudotsuga; species Pseudotsuga menziesii. The sequence continues at coordinate 17,289 of LPNX010272585.1, forward strand.
TCCCGACCAACCACATAGCGTAGTTTTCCTTCCAAAATTTTGTAGGGCTTTGCCTTCCTACGCCTCTGAAATCTTGCAGGACCATGGTCCAATCTAGGGTCAGGAGACCCATCATGGGTCTCCACCATCAGAACCAAAGAAAAAGATTCCCAGAAAGTAGTCCCCAAAACAGATAAAAAAACTCAATCAAATCTCAAAACAATAGGTTCAAACCCCGGACTTTGAGCAACAGGATTAACGGGCTCTGAATCAAATCTCCAAAATGATATCTCAGATATTGAACCTGGCACAGAAAGGATCAAAATATATGGAAGGAATACAGTCGGATCCCAACAAAACCATACAATCTAGAATGCCAAGCTAGTCCAAGAATAGAACAACACCTCATCAATAGCAGATCATCAAATTCGAACCTCATACAAATAAGCATCAGAAGGATAGGGCTGAATATCAGATATTTTAGTGAAACCTCAAATACCAATACCGATATAAAAGATGTAATATCTAATAGCAGACAAACAAACCCCAAATTATGCCGAATAATATCCAGAATGAATCCCGGCCAAATGGGCAGAACCGGCATATATAAAAATTGTAGGTCAACTTTCTCAAAACAATAGCAGGTCAGTCAAAACCATCTCAGCAATGAAGCATCAAATCAAACCCCGGGCAATGAGCATCAGAATAAAGAGCTCTGAAACAAATGCTTTAATGAAAAAACTCAGATATTGAACCCGCAACTTGATAGGATCATAAAATAAGGAAGACAGTTGGACCCCGACAAGAATAGATGAAATATCCACTAGCAGACAATCAAACCCCAGATTATTCCGAATAATATCCAGAAACCCAAATCAAAAGAACGAATCCCGGGATGGACCTGTAGGATGCATTAAGAGGCCGACTACAAATAGAAGGGCTATCCAACCCTAAATTAATCCAAAAACTGCCTAGAATGAAAAGTCGACAGCTTTCCCAAATTCAAACAAATAAAGTTGAAAGAAACAGAGGACTGGAATCTTCTAGTAACCCTCAGATCGGAAACAGCCAACGAAAACACCCCAAAATAGAGGCCTTCCAGGGCCATAGGAACAAAAGAAGAGCTCAAAATAGCCAGCGAAAGCGTCCAAAATAAAGAGACCGAGATGCCTGAAGAGGGCTCAACTCAGAAATCCAAGACTTACAATGTCGGGCAAATTAACAAGGAAACAATCCTATGAGAAACAATTGCCACAAGGGGACGGAAATCCAAAGAGGACTGAAATCAACTATATGTCCTCAAACTACTGAAGCCAGTGAGGACACAAACCCAAAACTCACACCACAAAAAAACACCAAAGGAAGAACCAAATAAAGAAAACAATAAGCTGAAAGAGGGTTAAATCCCAGGCAGATACCCTCAATGAGCTCAGAGATTAATGCTAACAAGCGTAATCAAACCATAAAAAGCCGATGCTTACAGAGAAAGCAAAAACAAAACCCATGAGTCATATACTAGCCCAAAACCGAGGACAGAATAACCAGATCACAAAATGCCGGAAGACTATCCCCGGTTAAAGAGGCCAAGTCAAGATAAAAGGGTTACATGCATGAACCCTCATCATATCAATAGGTTTTCTGACCGAGAGACAACAAAACACAGACAAACCCTATAAAGGCCAGGAGAGAGTCACACCCAGGCAACGTCCAATAAAAGATGGCGAAACACAGAACAGAAGCATTCAAAAACCGAAGCAAGACCAATCCAATACCGACGAAAATGAAAATGAAATTGTGATTTCCCACTTCTTTTAAACTGGTTGGTACTAGTCCTCGATTATGAGGAGGGACTCCAACTGCCGGTATCGGCAAAGACAAAGGTCAAGCAGTCCAAAAAACCCAAGCCAAAAACAAGGAGAAGGGTTACGAAAATGAAGGTTCGGCCAAGCAACCCAGAAACCGCCTTAAAGTATAACACATCAATAATGTAAACCGAAAAAGGGCTTGACAAAACAACCCCGAAATCTCTCGGAAGAAAAAAGAAAGACAGAACACAATAACAGGAGTTTTTATCAACCATAAGCCGATACAAAGGTATACAGGCTATAAGAAAATGGTTAATGAAACTACCCGTACCTCGAAGGAGCACACAGTCCAGTGCTAACCATTCAGAAGCCTGAGAGAGCTCCATCCCACGCGCTGAAAGCAAACCCTTGCTCGCCAAACAAACCCTCACTCACCATCGTCCCTGAAATTCACTTCATATGCATCCCATGCCATCAGAGAGCCATTATGAGTTTTTCTTTATAAGCTTATTTGAATTAGTAATTATAGAATGAAAGAAAACATTACCTTAAATATAAAGGTGAGATAGAACTAGCTTTGCAGACCAATAAAAATTATGTATATATATGAATGTATTTCTAAGGGTCCCTTATTAAAGGATTTATAAACCAAATTAATGAAATTCGTTAGTATACAAAATACTTATAAAAGTAAAACCATATATAAAGACGATTAAAGAGAATTTGGTATTTTTAGAATGGATAATTATTAAGGGAAATATCAATCTATATTGGACATAAAAGGAAATCTTAAAAATTAAGAAAATGAAGGAATTGACGTTTGATTTAATGGTTTGTCATACCATTAAGTAAACCACTTTCTTTTCTTTTATTATTTTGGGATAAAACTAATCTAACAATGACAAAGGTATGTTTTTAATAAAAGCAAAAAAAGTGTGGAGACTCTATCGCCACCTGTCGCTTGGAACCAAAGGATTGTATAGATTTTAAATCTGGGTTCGGAAAAAAAAACACCACGTTGGGTTTTTAAAGAAAGAAACGTGGAGACTCTAGTGCCATCTGTCGCATAGGGAAACCAACAGATTTTTGTATATAACACTAACAGTAATAGTGGAGAGGGAATGGGCTGAAGCCTCCGTCTGGATGGATATGGTGGGAGTTACATTGCTTGCGTCTACACTGACGATGCGCAACTTAGTTGCAGAAATTTGTAAGTGTCCCATGCCTTCAACGGATGGGAATGTGATTTTAGAATATATGTATCTGGATGTAGTTTCCGCCATGACCTCTTTTTGAACTGTGGATTTTTTTTAATACTTCGATGTCTGCAAGAACCCTGGCAACGTTTTGATCCGGTCTGAACCCTGTTTACGTTTCCCCTTTTGATTGGTAATTTCGTTTAGATATATATACATATATTTCAGATCCAGTCTATCACAGATCTATCTCTATAGATGATACTTTTATACCTGCGATGTATTAAAATTTAAATCTTATGGGCAACCTTAAAGATAGCACATAACAATCAGATACAGGACATCCAAATTTTTGGTGATTCAAAAACTATGGTAGACTGGGTAAATGGAAGAAACAATATATGAGTGCCGCAACTACCACATTTACTTGCAGAAATACTATCTCTGAAAGCATTGTTTAGAAGGATATCTTTTGCACACATTTATCCAGAGCTGAATGAAAAAGCTAATAACCTTTCAAAAAAAGCATTAGCATACCAACCAAATTTTTGGTGATTCAAAAACTATGGTAGACTGAGTAAATGGAAGAAACAATATATGAGTGCAGCAACTACCACATTTACTTGCAGAAATACTATCTTCGAAAGCATTGTTTAGAAGGATATCTTTTGCACACATTTATCCAGAGCTGAATGAAAAAGTTAATAACCTTTTCAAAAAAAGCATTAGCATACCAACCAGGTGTTCTGGAAATAGAAGAAGTTACAGAAGGGGCTCCAACCCTTAGATATGAAACAATTTAAAAAAAAAGGCATTCATATGTAAACCTCGGTAAGATAGTGAATGTCAAGAAACAACAAGACTGTTTAAGCATATGCAAGAAGATAGTGTGATGTAAGCTCAACAGAGCAGATTTTGTATGACCAAACATAAAGGTTGTGACCAAGCCTTCAAGGCTGGTTTTTTTTTATGTAAAGCTAAAAGAGTTCATGTTTATTAGATGAATAAAGGGTTTTTTTCTCAAGAAGTATATATATATATCAGATCCAGTCTATCACGAATCTATCTCTATAGATGATACTTTTATACCTGCGATAAATTAAATCTATTGTGGTTTGATTTGCAATTTTTGTTTATATATATATATATATATATATATCAGATCCAGAACTCATACTTTTATACCTACGATATATTAAATGTATTGTGGTTTGATTTGTAATTTTTGTTTGTATATATATCAGATCCAGTCTATCGTAGAGCTGATACTTTTATACCTAAGATATATTACGTCTATTGTGGTTTGATTTGTAATTTCAGATCCAGTGTATTACGGATCTATCTCTATAGATGATACTTTTATACCTGCGATATATTAAATATATTGTGGTTTGATTTGTAATTGTATATATACGGATCTATCTCTATTGATGATAGTTTTATACCTGCGATATATTGAATATATTGTGGTTTGATTTGTAATTGTATATATATCAGATTCAGTCTATCACAGATCTATATTTATAGATGATACTTGTGATATATTAAATCTATTGTGGTTTGACTTGTAAATTTTGTTTAGATATATTTAAATCTATTGTGGTTTGACTTGTAATTTTTGTTTAGATATATATGGGTGAGTGCAAGCTAATGAGGGTCACTTTTGGCATGTTAGATGTAATAAAAAACTGAAAAATTAGGCATCTCTCAACTTAATTGTATTTTTTGGTATACTTACACAAAATATCTTGCTTTGAGTAAATAAGATTAAATGTAGGAAATTCAATTATGTTTCCAAATATATAATGGTTTATGTATTTAAATTTTTTATAACTATGTCAAGTTTCATTTTTTCTAACAGTCACTTTTTATTTTTTAGGCAAATGATAAGGTATATGTTTTCGTGAGTGCAACCTTTGAGGGCCTACATGATGCTTTCGAGATACAAAAAATTGCAGGCATGTAGAGAACATATAGCACTAGTGTAACGCTATTTTTCAAAAATAAAATTAGTATTTTTTAATATTTTTTATAATTATCTAAGTGATCATTCCTCCAAAATGGTACGTCTTTTGTGGGTGCAGCCTTTGAAGGTCTTAATGAAATAATTTTTGAGTTATGGTGTCTTCTCAGTGTCTTCTAGTGCACCATATAATTTCTTTTTAAAACGATTAAGATTTGAAAAATTTATGGAAAAAACACTAACATCATGTTTTTTGAGTTAAGGAGTTAAGACACAATAGAAATTGAAAAAAAAAGGATAATATAATATTTTTTAATAAAAAGAATCTGCAGAAAAAATGTTATTTATGTTTAAAATTTCGTAAAAAATGATTGTGTGTAGCATACTGTAACGAGTGCGTAAACAACGACTTCTTCAGAAAATGGAAGAAATGGTCAATTAGCTATGGTTTATCATATACCATAGCGCATGTTTGGTATTACTGAAGCAAACTCCAAACCATACACATAGGAATATTGGTGACATACGAGCAAGTGAATTGGCATGTTTAAATTCAAATTACATCTCTCGCCCTTGTAAAATTGGAAAACGCGTGCGGATTATAGAACTATAAAACGTGTGCGCGTTATAGAACTACAAAACGTGCACGCGCTATGTAGTTCTATAACATGCATGCTTTTTGTAGAGCTAAAAATCTAGCACTATATGTAATATATCAAATTTATAGATAATAGTTTAGTGGGGGTGTGGAAGGGTCAAGGGACTAGGAGGATGTTGAAAGTTCAAGTGGGGATGGTTAATAGTTGAGATGGGGTGGGGAAGGGTCAAGGGCCTAGGAAGAAGTTGGAAGTTCAAGTGGGGATGGTTAATAGTTGATATGGGGTGGGAAAGGGTCAAGGTTCTAGGAGGATATTGTAAATTAAAGTAGAGAAAGATGAATGGAATGGGAACATTATGGGTTACAAGGGTGAAAGGGAGTGGGGATTGACAAAATTATTAAGAGGAGAAGAGGTGTTGAAGACGTATAGGGTTAAAAGTAGTACAAGAGACTTGGGTGATGAAGGGGGATAAGGTTGAGGGGAGGAAGTGGGTGATGGTTTGATGAGAGATATGATTGGTGAAAGGAAATGTGGATATGAAGTATTAGAGGAGGAATATGATGTGTTGGAGGAGAGAGGTGAAGGAGGGGGGAATTGAAGAGATGGGAATGAGATGTGATAAAATAGAGAATAGGGATCATAATGAGGTAAGGGGTTGAGGAGAATGAATAAGTTGAAAACATAGAAGAAGAGAGAGAGAGAGTGAGAGAGAGAGAATGACATGGATAGAGTGTGAGAGAGAATACGATAAAGAGGGAGAAGGGGGGGTGAGGGAGGGAGGGAGGGAGGGAGCGATAGAAGGTGTGTGTGTGTGTGTGAAGGGTGACGGGGGATAGACACAAGGAGAGAAAATGGCAGGTTCACACATGTAGAGAGAGAGAGAGAGAGATGGTGTCAAAGAAAGAGGGTGGAGGGTTGAGAGATGGAGAGAGAGGGAGGTTGTGAAAGAGAGAAACATGGAGAGAGAGGGTGAAAAGAGATAGGGAGGGAGGGATACACTGTGTGTGTGTGAGAGAGAGAGAGAGAGAGAGAGAGAGAGAATGCTGTGGAAAAAGCGCGAGAGAGAATACGATAGAGAGGGAGGAGGGGGGTGATGGAGGGATGGAAATAGATTGAAGAAAAGAGATGTTAAGGGAGTGATAGAAGGTGTGTGTGAGTGGTGACGAGGGGATAGACATAAGGAGAGAAAGGGGAAGTTCACACACAAAGAGAGAGAGAGATGGTGTCAAAGAAAGAGGGTGGAGGGTTGATAGATGGGGAGAGAGGGAGGTTGTGAAAGAGAGAAGCATGGAGAGGGACGATGAAAAGAGATAGGGAGGGAGGCATACAAGTTGAGAGAGAGAGAGGGGGGATAATGGCACAAATGGATGGTAATTAAGGTAGAAGGGAGGGAGGTAAATAGAAGGCAGAGAGAGGTTATGAGAGAGGGGGAATGAGGGAGGGACACACATACACACATATATATATAGAGAGATTGTGTAAGAGAGAGAAGGGGGGAGGTGTGAGAAACAACGAGAGAGGGGGGATGAATAGAGAGAGAGTGATGTAGGGAGAGATAGCGAGGGAGGTATAAATAAGGTGGAGAGAGGTTTTGAGAGATGGATAGTGAGGGAGGGACACACACACACACATAGAGAGATAGAGAGAGAGGGAGGTTGTGAGAGAGAGAAGGGGGAAAGACACACACACATACACATAGAGATAGTGAGAGATGGAAATACAAAGGCATGGAGGGCCAGTGAGTAAGGCATAGAGGGATAGTGAGTAAGGAACATGTGTATCCATAGATGCCAAAAATAATATTTAGAGATTGAGTCTTGTATTTTCTCCCTTGTTCTTGTTGAGGCCTTAATACCCATATCTAATGCTAAAAAAGTATTAAAGGCATGTGCATGTTTTCTTGGAGACCAAGCATAAATTGAGTAGGCCATCTGCGGTGCTTCAAGGAATTTTTCATTAACATGGGTGCCTCAAATATTCCATTATGGACTAAGGAACAAGCATATTCCCTCAATCATGTCTCATAGGTCCCATACCTGCTACTCAAAACCACCTAATTCTACTAACATACATATTCATAGTCCAAATATATCTATGAGATTCCATGTGTGATTTTTTAAGGCATCCTTAATATCCTTATATACCTAGAAGCTTTAGTTAGAGCTTAAGGCCATAGTTTCCTCCCCTAACCATGTCCATGGCCTTGAGATGCATACCTAGTTCTCAACAAATGTTGATGACATGCATATCCCGATTAGGATTCAAATGATTCACTTTTAATGTCATGTGTGGTGGTTGGAGGCATCAATTTTGGCCCTAAATGGTTAACAACTTCCTTTAAGGCCTAAGGACCAAGTGTTCCCCCATACCCATGTGAATGGGCCTAATATTTGTACTTAGTGCTAAAAATGTTCTAATGGAACTAGTATCCCCATTTCAAAGTAAATGAAACCATGGAAGGATCTATTGAGGTTGTTCAACACATCAATCTTGGCTCTAGATGGATAGAAGCACCTTTTAGGGGTTAAGGCCTAGGTTTCCTCCCTTATTATGTCTAAGTTCCCAAGACACATACATAGTACTTAGAAACCCCTAATGGTTTCCATATCCCCATTCAAAACAAAATTATCAACATGAGATGTCATCTATGGTGATTCAAGGTGTAATTCATGGACCTTGAGCCCTAAAAGCTTGTTTACAACCTAAAATTAAAGATTTATGTACCAACCATGATTAACACCTTGTCCTCCATATCTAATGCTAAAAATATCCTAATCATGGCTATATCCCAACTTAAAGGTTGAGGATACCCTTAAGAGATCATGTGTGTTTGTTTGAGATGTTGTTCTTGGCCCTATATTTCTACAGGATTCCTTTAGGGCCTAAGGACTAGGTTTCTTCCCTCAACCATGTCTATGGATATGTTTCTAGTGCTAAGAGAATTCTAATTCACTGCATATTCTCTCTTAGATGCGAAATATCACAAACGTAGGTCCTATGTGCAGGTTCGATGCCTTGTTCATGGACCTCAAGCCTTAAAAGCTACCTTTAGGGAATAATTCTTGATTTTCCTCCATCAAGCATGGTCAATGGACTATGACCCATACTTAGTTCTTAAAACCTCTTAATGGTGTCCATATTACAACACAAAGAAAAATTATTGTCTTGGGAGGTTAGGCATGGTTGTTTGAGATGTTGTTCTTGATGATGCTAAAATATTACTATAGGTCCTAAGTATTGATAATGAAAACTATTGTTTTTATTCATTTCCCTAGCCATGTACTAAAACCATTTTTTGTGGTTCTCCATAACACGTGCATGTTTTGCTTCTCCAAAACGCGTGCGTGTTTTGCTTCTCCATAACGCGTGCGCATTTTGCTTCTCCATAATGCTACATGTTTTGTAACTATAAAACACGTGCACGTTTTGTAACTATAAAACGTGTGCGCATTTTTCCTAGACTAATCTACGTGTCATATGACATGTCTGGCTCGCGATTAAGCAAACTGAGCATTACATAACGTGAGGTCGTTGTGTTTTTATGTATCATGAGTGTGTTTCCAAAACGTAGGATTGCATCTAAAATGTCCCTCAACTTATTCCACACACCCATATATACGTGATATATACATATATCTTAGATCCAGTCTATCGCAGAGCTGATACTTTTATACCTAAGATATATTAAATCTATTATGGTTTGATTTGTAATTTTGTTTAGATATATATACATATATCTCAGATCTAGTCTATCATGGATCTATCTCTATAGATGATACTTTTGTACCTACGATATATTAAATCTATTGCGGTTTGCCAATGATTTATATTTTTGGACTGTATGTGGTCACGACCTACGTGGTTAATCTAGATCCGGCTGTCTCTTTATGCATCGTTTCGATTAGTGTAAAGAATCTGTAATGTCTTCATTGTCTGCGTTTTGGGATTACATTTATGCATGCAGTTTCTTTCTTATTGGGTGAAACCCTAGTTTGAGTGCTGTAACGTTATTAGATTCTTGTTTGTGATATAAAAAAACTTGGTTTTCCTGTGATTTCTGAAATTTTAAAGGAATCTCTGATCTATGTCTTGTGAGATCTGGTAAAACTAGTTTGAATTGTATGCCCTATGATCTGTAATGTTTTGGATATTATGTGATAAGATCTGGTAACTTGCATGCTTGCGTTGTGTGTTATTTAAATAGTTCTGGAACATAGTTCCATTGTATACATGTGTTTTTAAAAGATATGGAATGTTTTACACCTCGGCGTTGATAAAAAAATACGCATGTGATAAGAATCGATGTAAATGGTTTATGGTTTGAATTCTTGTACATGTAAGAAAAATAACTACACCTTATAGCCTTGGGTCAGCATGACTATTTTATCAATCTTTAATTATACTCTTTAATTGGCAAGAAGTTCAGATATTACAATAATCATGAAAGGAATTTGATAAATAATAGTAGAATAGTAGAAAGTCATGTGCTAGTTAAAAGAATTCATATCCTTACCTTATTATCTTAACTTATAAATGGCATCAGGTATGTACTATGAATAAGGGTAGGTATAATGGTTGTTATAAATGGTAGAACAATTTATTTTACTATTGCGCTCTAGAATTCTGGGTAGTAGTGTTAACCATTCAATTAAGCAATATTGTTGACATGCCTTTCTATAAGGGACAATAATTTATGAGGATGTCGTCACGATTAATGGTTTTAAATTTCAAAAGCTATGATGACTAGTAATTCTAAAGTCTCATACTCTTATGCAAGGTATTCCCTTAGCTATAATACTATCTTAAATTGAAACTTGGAGAGTTTTTGTTTATAACCTTGAACCTTAGTGGATTTGTCGTCCAACTCGGGGGTGGCTTTATACGGAAAAACATACGTCAAATGAAGCCTATGGTTGGGAGGAAAGTTGTAGACATGTTTGCAGTCGCCCACGCTAAAAGAAGTATCTTTAACAGTTAGCTTTGTTTATGGATTTAATTTATCTTGTTTTATGAAACTTATGCTCTTGAATTTGTAGGCTGATATATAGTACTAATGTATATGTTGGGTTTGCATGAATTCAAGTGGTGGCTGTAGAAATTGTGTCCCAAAGGTGGAAATACATTGGGATAACTCTCGAAAGACAGGGTAAATGTGTAAATCGTTATCTCATTCAAAAATATAGTCTTGCAACTAATGTAACTGATGTACCTTACTAAAATTTCAATAAGAATTGTTTATGTAGATTAGCATTAAGTGATTGTGTTTTTAGATTCTTAATCTCGAAGGAATGGTTATGGTTAAGTAAATAATGATCCTAAACTTATTTGGTGTAATTAAAAGTATATAGAAGAAGAAATTTTATAGTGCCCACTGGGAGAATCTATTCATGTAATTGGGGTATGTTACACACTTGGAAAGGAAAATATGATGTCTAGATATGTTCAAATTCAAGGGAACAATCATAGGTTAAAGTTAAAAATTACAACAAATATCCAATTAAAACAAGCTAAATAACTCTTTGTCCATGACAAGATAAGAAATTATTAATGTATGTTTGTAAACTCGTTTGGAACTTTATTCATCTTTATAAAAAATTAACCTAATCCAAACAATTATCCGTATAAGTCTAAATTTTGTTATACAATTTTAAATAAATACCCTTAGTATCATAAAAACATGCACTACATCATTATCATAAACACATGGATTATAATTTTAAATGAACTCCAATCATAAATACATAACTCACATTTTCATGTAAAAAAAATAGAATTCACTACTTTTTCATTTTCATTTATGTAAATTATTTTGATTTTATTTTTTATATTTTAATTGAAAAAAAAACTAATATATTATTTAAATTATATTATTTAAATTATTAAAATTATATATATTTATCAATATATATATTTTATCAATATTTATCAATATATATATATATATATATATGTTTTATCAATATTTATCAATATTTATCAATATATATATGTTTATAAAGAATTCTATATATTTTCTGTTTAGTAAAAGAGAAAATATATTTTCTACTAAAGAAATGCAATTTTTTTTATAAAAGAGATTCCATCTTTATACCACGGAATTTTCATTACCTTTTATAATTGGGCCTGTGTAATACCTTAGCTTTCTACATTTTGTTTATGTACTGTCAGCTTCAGAATAATGCAACAAAATGACTTTGAATATTCTTTATACATTTTATTTCTTGTATGTCTTTTAAGAGTCTTTGAGAGCGTTTGTTTAGATGATAAAGTGAGACTAGATTTGTTTTACTTTGGGGTTAATGCTCTGTTTGTCAAGTTTTTAATAATTAATGATTAATGTAATATTTGTTTAGATAATAAAAGATAAATAATAAATTGATTTCAGATTTATTTTACTTTGAAGTAATTAATGATTAATGCAGTATTTATTTAGATAATAAAAGATAAATAACAAATTGATTTTAGATTAATTTTACTTTGGGTTTAGAAATTTAATATGATTAATGCACTGTTTTGTCAAGTTTTTGATACAACGAAAGAAGAAAAATAACAAATAAGTATGGGAAAATGATAAATAACTTAAAAATAAGTTAAATTCTTATAAATATGAAAAAATAAGTGAATTAATATAGATATAAACTTTAAGAGTTAGTTCAAATCATTTTAAGTATTTACTTGTAGATGGGATAACGTAAGTTATGGTTTAAATCTAAAACAATGCAATAAAAAAAATTATAATGTTGTTTAGAAAAAATTAAAAATATTTTCACATATTCGGAGGAGAAATTATGAGAAGTTGATAAAAATGAGATCATGAACTTTTCATGTTTATAGGTCTTTAAAAAAGACTCAACCATTATTGATTTGAAAAAGGATTCCTTTCTCTTATATAGTATTCGTATAGATAAGCTACATGAATAGATATAAACAAGAAAGTTTGTGAAAGTATGAAAATAATGGATTATCATAAAAACCCTATTTAGATTGGAATGATAGTAACTACCAACAAAATTAAGATCTTAATACTCTTGAAAAAAAAGAACAATATCAACAAACATAAATGACATATAAGAGCTATTAGAGATAACTCAAAACTATAAATATTTGAGATTAGATTTCAATAACAAACTAAATTGGGACACATGCACAAGGAAAACACTCATTTTAGGTGGAAATCATTCTTCTTATTATGAAATAGATATAGCCATTAGAATTGGAGACATTAGGAATGCTGATTTTCTACAATAACAATATGGTTTTGGTTAAGATGTGTCAAGATGAGCTAAAATGAGCAATAAAACATGGAATTCCAATAATTAAATATTAAAAAGAAAAGTACGTAATAGAATTTTAAAAAAGTTGAAAATCCATGTACAAAGATACTTCAAAGAAAAAAATAGAGAGAAAACACATAAAAAAAATAACTCCACATAAAAAAAACTTCAATTCATTGAACCATGTTTATGAAAACACATTTCTTAACGTGAAAAACATATGATAAAATATCTAAAAACAGACGAGATGTAAATTAAGAAGATAAAAACAACCAAAAAAATAATGAGAAGAAATACTATATCAAATATGTAGATGATGATAAAGAAACCAAAAAACAATTTCTCTACTAATAAAACATGCTATATTAATAACAAGAAAAAAAATAGATTTACTTTACAAATATAATAATCAAGATTTTAAAAAATCTCATAAAACTATAACAATATTAAAAAAATAATATAAAAAAAACATAATTAAAAATTGAATTAAAAAATAAACTAATCTTATCATAAGTCCATACATCACTAATTCTAATACCAGCATAGATTCAAATCCCAGGCTCTATCAAGCGCCGAGAGGGATCAAATCTTTGGAGGTGCAGACCTCTTCTTAAGTATTGCATTCAACTATCAGCTTTAATGTCATTCAGACCAAAAAGCACATTTTTTTATTTAAGGTCCACAAATAATATTTTTATTATTAATATTTAATACTATTTATGGCTGCATATAATATTTTTTATTTTGTTAGGAAAAAACATTAAAACATCTCCCCATACATAGTTTTAAAACCATGTGCAAGGCCCTCCTAAAATCATGGGTTGTTTAGGAGGCCTTGCACATGGTATTAAAACCATTTGCAACTACCTCCTAAACCATGTACAACAAAACCATACATAGTTTTAAAACCATGTGCAAGGCCCTCCTACATAGTTTTAAAACCATGTGCAAGGCCCTCCTAAAATCATGGGTTGTTCAAGAGGCCTTGCACATGGTATTAAAACCATTTGCAACTACCTCCTAAACCATGTACAACAAAACCATGGGCTGTTTAGGAGGCTTTGCACATGGCTTAAAACCTCCTACATAGTTTTAAAACCATTTGTAAGGCCCTCTTAAACCATGTACAATAAAGCCATGGGTTTTTAAGAGGCCTTGCACATGGTTTTAAAACCATGTGCATGACCAACATTTTTTTTTGCGGATAACTCAATTTTTTATTATTTTGTTAAGTAGAAACATTACAACATCTCCCCTATATTGTGTTGTTTTTCTCACGGACATTTTTTTATGGTAGATAATTAAATTTTTTATTTATTTTGTTAGGTAGGAACATTACAACATCTCACCCATATTAGATTGTTTTTGTGGCCGACATTTATTTTGAAAGATAATTAAAAGTTTTGTTTTTTATAGCCGACATCTATGTAACCGTTACGTAACATTACAACGTTACATAACGTTACAAGATCTCCCCCATACTGGGCTGTAGAGCGCTTCTTGGCACAATCATAATTTCTCACTTCATTCTCTTCAAAATTACTAATAATAAGATATTTATTATTTTAATAAATTATCCTTATTTTTAACCATTCTATAAATTAAGATACCTCCATTATTAAGCACACCAACGTCATCATGTTTTCTTTCTCCATTCTCCGTGGCTAACGTGGATGTATTCAAATTAAGAACCTTGGGCTCCTTCACATATATAATAATAAAATGTAAAAACTGGAGGGGACACAACTACTCCGGCTACTGAGAAACACACAATGAATTTATTAACGTCTCCGTGAGCAACTCGCTTACCGTTATTAAGGAATAAGCGAGAGTTGAGGAAAAGCAAAGATATGGCTTATTATAATTCAAATATATGTTTCGTGAGTGATGAGCAAAACCATAATAACCAAATAGGTATTTGTTGATCTAATAATTTAATAAGTATTATAAATATACATTTGTGAGATGTAGAATAGTTGGTGGCGGGGTATGGTTAAGATGCTCCTAAGCGGAAAGGTTACCGGTTCTAATCTGTTGGATACCAAAAAATCCAACCATGTTAAGGGTTGGTGCGGTCCAGGCCGGGTGCGATCCCTGGGTGATTTTGATGGCTTAGATGCCCCTGGTTCGCGGTTTCTTAGCCAATGGCAACCATGCTAGTAAGGGGGGTTCCACCACTTTGCCAACCAAAAAAAAAGAACCATAAATTTACATATATTTTTTACTAGTATTGAATGGTAGCTTATACCAATTTTGAAGTAGATTGTCTTACTATAAAAGGTGAGAAGAATTTAGATTACAAGCCTTAGCGAGTAATAACCATCATCTCTTGACATGTTGGTGAAGAATCTACTAGTTAAAGTGAACACTTACATCAAGAAATTAGCTTCACTACTACATACAAGAGGGTTTTGAGACAATATTTGTGTGAATTGTCTCAACTTAAGACAAAAAAGAAAGTTGTTTATTGTCTTAAAAATTGTCTTTAAGCTGATGTCTTAAATTATCTTCTTAAACTATTGTCGTGTAAAGACAATATAAAATACAATTATTATTGTCTTTATTAATGTCTCAAATATTGCCTCAATTATTGTGTTAATTAGTGTCTCAATTCTTGTCTCTATAGAGACTATAAAATAAAATTCTTGTCTCAATTATTGTCTCTATACAGACACTATAAAATAATTCATCTATAAATATGTAGTATTTGTTGATGAATCTCTTTATCCATGCATCAACTACTAGTTATCCATGCATCAACTACTAGTTAAATCTATGCATCATATTCATTTTTTTTATAATTGTTTATTTTGAATTTGGAGCAACACTCATAAAATCAATGTGGATAGTACACTTGTCTCATCCTCCTGCAATCTAGGAAAAATATAGTTACTATTCCACTCCAAATTCTAAAATATAAACACCTATTGATGTAGCTATAATTCTACATAATTTTGGTTTGTGTAAAGAAACATGTATCCACTTAAAAAGAAAAATAAATCAATGTGGATAGTACACTTGTCTCATCCTCTTGCAATCTAGGAAAAATATAGTTACTATTCCACTCCAAATTCAAAAATATAAACCCCTATTGATGTAGCTATAATTCTACATAATTTTGGTATGTGTAAAGAAACATGTATCCACTTAAAAAGAAAAATGCAATATGATGTATCTATACAAATTCAAAGGACCAATCATAAATTAAAGTTTAAAATGACAACAAATAGCCAATTAAAACAACCAAATTACTCTTTATTCCATGACGAGATAAAAGATTATTATTAGCGTACTTATGTAAACGTATTTGAAACTTCCTAAAGACAAAAGAACCCTAATCCAAACATTTATTAGAAAAAAATTCTATATCATTTAAATTCTATATTTTTATCACAAAATTTCTATGGCTATGATGATTTCTTTTTCGTTCATATATAACATAACTTTGTGGTGTAGTTTATTTTTCTTACGCCATTTTAATAACACTTTCATCTTGCTGGCAATCTAGGATAGTGTGAGGGATAGCATCCATCGATGGGTCCATTTTAAAAGAGGTTCTGTCTCACTTTAGTCTTGACTAACAGGGATTTACGGTGCCTACTCCACACGGCTATTACCCTTCTCACAGACTACTTTAAACCTCTAAGACGTCACCGATCACTCAGCAGATCATTTCCACCTGCCTACTGGTATACTATCTTTACTAGATTTGAACCAGAAAGAATCAAATGCAGAAGATTATTGGCAGATTAACTTACAATAAATTCAGAATGCTGGAAACACAGAATGCTTGCTACTCAACTGCTGGCTCTGATACCATTTACACCAAGACCGATCAGTTCTTTCATTCATTCAACATTCAAGCTTTATATTAATGCTCAGCTTCAATCCACATACATTCTTCAATTCACACTGACGATATTACAGACACAAACAGATCGCCTTCGGACTGCGAAGGTCGTCACTGTAATACAAACTACCTACGCTATTTTAATAACACCTTCTGCCAATATATCATATCTATGGGAAAATTTAAAACTCATTGCGTGGATGTTTTACAAGAGCATAAGTATTTGTTTTTAAATATTCTTTTATTTTGTATATGTGTATATCTTTTAAGAACCAAAGACAACTTCATTGATTGAATGTTCTGCAACAAAGGATTTTTTCCCTTCAATATTCGTTTTACTTTGTATATTTGTGTATGTCTGTAAGAATCAGAGACTTTTACATTTTTATATTTGTGAATGTCTTTAAGACTCATACACAAGACTGATTTAAGGAACTAGAGAATTGATATGATTAAGGTACTGTTTCGTTGGACGATAAAAGATAAATAACAAATTGACACTAGATTCGTTTTACTTTGGGGTTTTGAGAATTTATTTGATAAATGTAGTGTATGCCCACGTTCTAATGTAGTGTGTGTCAATTTTTTAATAATAATAATAATTGACAAATTGTTGAGAACCGTAATTTTATTGGTTAAATGTAATATTAATTAGTCATTTAGTTGAGCAGTTGATTTGGTCATTTTATCTTTTATAATGATCCATAGTATTTTTCGACCCATGGTATTTACCCGTGGTTTTGTTGTTATGTAGTCCTATAAATACTTGAGTCTAATAATGAGAAGGAAATCAATATGCCTATTGGGTGTTCCATCTTCTTTTGCTTCTTTCCTTAAATATTTAACATGGTATAGGAGCATATGGCCTGATCCACAGTTTCTCAGGTAAGCCTTTTCACGTAGTGGAAAGCACACACACATGGAGGTTGTGATAGAAGCTGGGACACATTAGCATGGATGAATCAGGCGTATCTTTTTTTTTCTCCTCTCCTGCCAATGCATCATGTCCTATCTGGAAATGCGTCAGCTACAGACAGACACACTTTGTTCTCCAGCCAAAGGCGTCAGTGACTCTCCTTCTATTTGGAAAAAAAGCATCACCGACGCACTGGGCCTTAATCCTAAGGGCGCCAGACACAGTCCACTTACAATGTTTTTTTCCCGATGCACCCTTCAACACACTGTGCCAGTTTACAAGCTGGATCGATCGATTTAAAAAGTTCAAAAAATATCTCTAGTTTGTCATGAAAACATGGCTACAACCAGCACAAGCAATTTGAAGCAGATCTCAAGACCCGTACTGACTGGTACCAACTACGAATTTTGGTCTATCAAGATGAAGGATTTTCTCCAGGTCAACAATTGTTGGGATATGGTTGAAACTAAGTTCAAAGAACCCGATACAAATGTTCTAGCCGCAATGAGTTATGCCCACTACACTGTTTTGTCCTTTACTGTTTATCTTGTAACTTTAACATGGTATGCCCATAAGAATGTCGTAGAAGCTCGTCGAGATCGAGATCTCACAGCATAATGGTTGATCTAAACCTGCATTAAGGAGTCCATTTTCTTGCGGATCTCAGGAGCTACCAGTGCACATCAATCTTGGGATATGCTCACATTCACTTACAAGGGAACAAACTAAGTAAAAACGGTAAGATTGCAAACTCTTTGACTTCAGTTTGAAAGTTTGAAAATGAAGGAAACATAAAATGTAGATCAGTTTATGACTAGGGTTTTAGGCATTGTAACCCAATTTCAAACCTATGGCGAACCTCTAGGACAAAAGGTGATGTTCAGAAGATTCGAAGGTGTCTCACCAAGAAATTTTCTATGGTAGGGACTGCCATAGAAAAAGAAAAATATTTGACTTATTTTACCCTAGAAGAATTAATTAGATCCCTTCTATCTCATGAAGCTCGACTCAATCAACAAGAAGAATCCCTGACCAATGCTTTCAACACCCAAGCTTCCCTCAGCAGTGGTTGAGGAAAAGGAGGACGAGGTAGAGGAAGAAGAGGTCGAGGGTCTCCTCATACAGAGGACAAAACTAGTCATGAATATTCAGATCACTCAGAGCACTCTCACAACTCTTAATGTCAGAGGGGAAGAGGCAAGAGATGGACCAATAAGTCCAATATTAGTGTAACTAATGCATGATGTATGGCCACTATGAATGAGAATGCATAAATAAGTAAGCATACCAGAACAACGATAGAGCCCATGTTTCAAAAGAAGAATAAGATTCATCAGAGGTTATGTTCCTCTCTTTTTAAGATACTTAAGAACACTCCAACTCAGATTTATGGCTACTAGATATTGGTTGCATTAATCACATGACATGTAACAAGTCACTTTTCTCTAGTTTAAATTCCTCAGTTGTCATGAATATCAAGCTAGGAGATGACTTTCTGGTTCTAGAAAAAGGAAAAGGTATTGTTCCTGTACTTATGTTGCGTCTGCAACAATTCCCCAAAATTCTAAAAAATTTGGGACCCCCCCTTTTTTCTTTGAGTTAGTCAGTTCTCTTCTTGTTTTCAGCTTATTGTTTTTTGGCCTTTGGATTTTGAAGCGTCTTCCAGGAATTTTGGTTGCTATCAATCATGGTTTCTCCTCTTTTAAATGATCTAAGGAATCCCATCTTGAGCTCCTTTTTCTTGCTTTGCAAATTCCTTCAAAGTTTTCTTATATCGGGAGGTTTTTCATTTGACTGTTCCGCCGTTGCGGGTGTTTTCGGATCTCCGTTGTCATTTTACGCCGACTGTGCGAGGATTGGTGTTTTCATTCCGCCGTTGCGGGTGGTGGACTTTTCCGGTATGTTGCGGGTGCCTTTGAACTCTTGATTGGTTTTGTCGAGCCTGCTGTTGCGGGAGCTTTTCAAGTCTCGATTGGTTTTGTCCCTCCGATTGTTTGTTTCACGCCGACTGCTGCGGAGGTAGGTTACTTCGTTTACCGTTGCGGGTGGTGGAATTTTCCTGTCTGTTTCGGGCGTTGTTTATTCCGCATCGGAGGGGGATAAAGACTTCTGTCTCCGCCGTTGCGGATCGTTGGGAGTTCATAATTTTTTTTTTGGCCGACCGACGTGTTTCAGAGCCCGATAGATTTCCTTTTTATTTGTTTCGGACGGTATCTTATTCCGAGTCTCCGCCGTTGCAGGAAGGGCCAGACTCTCGGTCATCCGACCAATGTATCTGCCACCGCCTGACTGGGGTTCTCGATCGCATGAGCTATGTTTTACGTTGCGGATGATGGAGTAGAGAGGATGGTTTGCCGTGGTGGAGAGGGCTGAGCTTCAGTCGCCCGACATAACTTTCATGACCGCTCCGACTGAGTTGACCTGTCGCACGTGTGGAGTTCTATATATACGGTGGGTATGTTTTGGTTTTTTTTATTGTATTTTTCGCCCAAGCCGTCGTAGTCCGCTCCGCGTTGTCGAACTCGCGAGTCTTGTGGAAGCATCGTGCTCGTACCTTGTCCAGCTGTCGATTGGAAACTCAACCATTGTCGCCACAGCATCTGCGCATCCCTGCCAGGTAGGATCGTAACCGCCTTGCCTAATGTTTTTCAAAGTTTTTTTTTTTTTTTTTTGACTGGATAATGTTAGCTTTGGTGGGGGTTATTAGGTTTGGTTCCCCTTTGCATTTTGCCGGCATCCTTAGTGTTTTTTCCTTCCCGCGGTTAGGCCCATCTTATTCCCCGGTGGTTGTGTTCCGTTCATCTAAGAATACACGGTTGGATAGGTGTCCGCGGTTAGAAGGGGGGAGTTTGTTTTTCTATATAGAACCCTCGGGCCATTTTTGGTTTCGCCTTGAACAAGTGGAGGAAGACGAGGTGCAGGCGGCCATTATGCCGCCTGCACCTGGTTTGGTGCTAGTAATGATGGGTTCCGTCAGTATTTT
>LPNX010272608.1:23398-42463 GCA_001517045.1 Pseudotsuga menziesii
GGTCCAATGTGTTCTCGCAATTGTTCAGTTCATTCAACATTCCATTGTTTGAAATATTCAATGCCTAGATTTGAAGAGGTAACTGATTTTTGACAGACCTGAGATCATATCTTGGTATTTGGTATGATGAGGAATGGAATGACAATGAATAATCCTCCATAAGATTTGACATTGAAGGACTAAAGTGAAAATTAACATGATAATAACCACATGCTTTCAGAAATAAGGTAGACCAACTCATGGAAAGATTATATGATTAAAAAAAATGAGTTCAAATGTTATATTTGCATGCAGCATGCAATTTGATCTTAGGAAAGACTAAAATTTCGAAGAGTTAAGATCAAGGGAGTTGGCAAAAATGTTTTTCACCTATTAAAACGATAATGTCATATATAAACAATCAATGTGGTAAACTAATTTAGGACACAAATTATTGTATAAAATGTGTCATTAACCAAAAAATGAAGTTTTCCATTATAAATTCTCTTTTTAATGTATGCCATCAAACAGATTATAATATATAGGTGACTTTGATTATAAAATAAAAAGATTCATCTATATGAGACTGAGGAACCAATCATTAAGCCAATCAAAACAAATCAACTTTAAAATTAATGGATTTATGAAGTATAAATATTCAAGGGAAATCTCATATTATCTAGCTATTTTAAAATAAAAAATATACCTGGATTTCAGCAGTCAAACCTTAAGTTATGTTCTGAAACTTACCTCAGCAATTTAGTTCACACAGTTTACAGATTTTTTAGTACCTTACCCAGCACTTGTTCCAACATTCTCATGGTTTAAATGCAAAAATATGCTCAAGTTTGCAAAGGTGGAAGGTTCCATCCATCAGAATTGGAGATGCTATAGGTAAAAATGCTCCATGGAAAAGATGAATAGCATTCTTTTAAATTTCAGACTTTTGTAAGTTGAAGAAGAAAACTAGGGTTGACTAAAAAAATTATGTTCTATCCAACAGGTTCTTTGCACAATTTCCATTAATTATTGCTCATCCATCGAATTCAAAATGTGCAAGCAATGGAAAGTGACAGGATTTGAAAGTAGATAATCGACCCTCACAAGTAATGAGCTTGGTGATAATTACTAAAGTATTTATCAATCCTTCTCTAATCCATAGTGTTGAAAATCCTTTTTCACCCTTCACAGCCAGGAATTCAGGTTTTGGATTTTAGTAAATTAATGGCATAACAATTAAAAATGACAAACTAAACATAAGTGATGGTGTATGATTTATTGATATAAAATAATCAATAATATAAAGTAAATTTTGCCAAGGTGTATATGTCATTAAATTACTTACAAAGGAGAGGTGGCTTATCAACTCTATGGAATATAATGTGTTAAGGTAAATCCTCATAATTTCACCATTTTTTTTAAATTAGAAAGATACCTGGATTTTAACAGTGAAGATTACTCCAGTGTTTTGAACATTACCTTTAAAATTCAATTTACCAGTTTTGCAGAACTCATTCCAATACCTGATCCAGTCTGAGTCTACTATTTTCAGGTCCATACACAGAAGTATTTTCAAGCTTGCAAGGGTGGAAATGATTGCCAGCACGGTGATGATGTTATAAGCAAGGGAAAATAACTGTCTTTCTTCAAAATGTCCAACTTTTGTGAGTTGAAAAGACAATTAAAACTGCCTGAAAAATCAAATAATTGTCTTTCTTCAAAATGTCCAACTTTTGTGAGTTGAAAAGACAATTAAAGCTGCCTAAAAAATTTGTTTTATCCAATAGGCTCCTGGCACAGTTACCATTATTTAGTGGTTGCTTCTTCATCTGACCACACATAAACAAAGCTAAGTCATAAAACTATTCATTATTTTCAATACAAAAATAGAATTAAAAACAGTCCATAGGCTATCAATCTCACTCTTGCATCTACTATTAAAAATATTCAAAACTTCAACCCATAAGCACAGACTTATTCCTCTTTATCCATAGAGAACTTCTTCACCAAAATATGTGCCTTCTAAAAACAAGACAAGAGGAGTACCAAATGAGGCCCAAAATAGTGTACTGGACAACTTGATTCAGCTTCACACAAGAAAGTTTGAGTGGCAAAAAAAAAATAAGGTTCGCAGCTATGTTCATTGAATCACTAAACGTTAGTACACTCTAGAGGCATAAACCTCTTCTATAATAAAGATCAGGTAACAAGGACTTAAAGCATCTGAAGATGATTATCGACTGGCTATTACAAATAGTTCCCTTAAATTTCATTTAACCCCACATGACTTCTCTTTAACATTTACACAGGTACATTGTTCACACAGACAAGTATAAATGAGGCTTTTCAAATAGATATCAGAGTCAGAACCCACTGCCAGCGAGATTTTTCAGTACTCCATTGGGGTAACTATAATACCTAAGAAAATTCTTCCCCAGGTAGAATGCCCCATTGCCAACAGGCCTGTTCAGTACCCTGATGGGTTTACCTATTTATACCATAGGTCGGTACCCGCTGCCAGCGAACCTGTTTAGTATCCCGGCGGGTTAACCTCTTACACCCTTTTTCTACTAGAGGCTCTTGTCCCAATTCATCTTAAAGATAAAATTTATAATTTGCTTACACATAGATGAGTGGGGGAGCAGCTCTGAAAACCTTCTAGGAGTGGGATGGTATTAAAATTGGAAGAGCTTTCTTGTAACATGCTTATAAAGATTTTTCTGTATGAACAACTAACCCCTATAGCTGTATAAATTGAAAGACATGAGGTGGGTGGAATTATTTATAATATATATGTATATTTAATATAATGAAATCCAATGGATAATGATCAAAAGACCCTTCAGTCTTGAAAACCATCCCTAATAAAAATTTTGTGGTGCCTGTCTGGATAATAACTCAATGTCCCCAACTATTACTACCTGTAAAAATATCCTCGTTCAATCCAGTGTGAAACCAAGTCAAATGGCACTAGTATATTATGAGTTCATAAATGAAACCCCTTGAAGCTGTAAATCACTAATAGAGGCATAGCTAGATAAGAAAAAATCTGTATGAATAAAGAAGAATAAGTC
Source organism: Pseudotsuga menziesii (assembly GCA_001517045.1). Taxonomy (NCBI): domain Eukaryota; kingdom Viridiplantae; phylum Streptophyta; class Pinopsida; order Pinales; family Pinaceae; genus Pseudotsuga; species Pseudotsuga menziesii. The sequence goes on from LPNX010272608.1 coordinate 26,452, forward strand.
TATGTAAAAGAACTAAGATGAAATCAATAAGTCTTGCAAGTATGATGAAAAACATTTTTCCTTCAGCTTTTACTTAATACAGGTATCCAACAATTCAGCAAAACCAACAAGCATATTTGGGGTATCTTCAAAAGAATTTATTTAAATCAGGAAAATTCCAGAAAATTCTTTTATAAAAATCAGCCTTCTAAAATAACAAAGGTAATGAAAGAACTTCCCTTTTTGGATACCCTGAGTTTTTGTAAATAGAAAATACATTCAACCATTGTCCTTTACCACAAATGCAACCTATTCATCATCAATTGTTATTATGTTTACAGAACCATTATTAAAAAAACAGTCACAATTTCATATTACTCTGGCATTTTTCCTTTTTACAGGCTATGAGTTGTTGTTATAATAAATTTTCTGAAAGTATGGATTGGAGAGAAGGTATAAATTCTGGTTAAAGATCTTATCATTTTATTGAAAAAAAAGAAAAACAACGAAGCTGCATTAATTTCTAAACTAAACATGCAACTTTTTTATTTATATACATATTTTCCTATTCTACCTAAGAAGAAAGAAAACATTTCTATTCAAGTATATGAATTCTTCCAATGTAACCAAGTGCGAAGTAAGATTAAAAATATACCTTTGTCCACATATGAAAAATTTGTTGCAATGATTACCTGGATATGAAGAACCAACCGACTTACTTGCTTCTGCAACAAAAGGTGTTGGAGGAAATGGTGTTGTAGTCTGGTTACCTCTTGGAACCAAATTTCAAAGTAGTCCTGGTACTCACCTTCCTTCATCATATCATGTAGATTCCCTTCTTCTGATTGATTGATTTCAGAAGTACATGGAGGATCTGCTAAGACCTCCTCAATTTTAGGCTGCTTTCCATCAGATGTAATCCCCAAGTTGTCAATTTCCTCTGCAATTTGGCAAGGAAATTTTTTTTGTGGCTCTTGGGACTTTGGTTCATTTGTTATGTCAGGAGAGGTAGATAAACTCTTAACTACTATCAGGATGTGTTCTACCTGATAAGAAGAATTCCCAAATGCAGCAAGGATTTGAGAAAGTTTTCCCAAATTGATGGTTACTTCTGAATCCATTTTTGTCGGTTGTTTTGTTCATGTCTTTCACAAGGATTAGTGTCTGGGGCTCTTACAGCACCCAAGTTTTTATTTTTATTTAGTTTATATGTGTTTTAGATGATTCTAATCAATATTATCTACCACTAAAAAAATATTTACGCCAATCAAACACATGCCGCTCTTGCATAAAATAAAACACTCTTGAAATTAAATTGCGGAAAGTAAACACACCCAAACTTCCAAAAAGAAAAACACACTTGCATGAAATTAAATTGCAAGAAAGTAAACACGCCTTACAAGAAAGGTAAACACACTTTTACAGTAAAATAAATCAAACATGTGAAAAAGCAAACACACTTACGAGAAGGAAACAACAAATATTTGGGGCAACCCACTAAAGTGGATGCATCAGGCTTTTACACCATGGGAATCCCGTAGTGAATTTGTCTTTGTGTCTTATCGTTTCCCCTCCACCTTTTTGTGTAATGTAAAGGAAACCTATCTACGCCTATCTACCTGAACTTCACGGCCAACAAATTCGTAGAAAATGAGCAAAATACCAGCTTACCTTGGAGCAACTCCCGGGCAACGGCGCCAAAGTGTTGGGTAAAATTATTGCTACTTAATTTACCTTCAATTTAATTGTCAACTAGGATACGTAAACTTTGAGTCACTACACCATGTGTGTAGGGAAAAATGGTTTCAAGCTCATGCCTAGGGTAATTTTTATTTGCTCATGTATAAAGAAAAAGAATGTAGTTTATGAAACTAACTACTCTATTGAACAACCAAGACCAAAAGTTGTTAAGTCTAATCTAAGGGAAAAAATCAGCTTGCTGAGTACTTTTTTACAGTCCAAAAGTTTATCAAATCCAATTAATAAAACCTATAGCAATTTCAAACTATACTAATTGTTAATCTATTTTCCCAAAAGAGCAATCAAGCAATCAAATGGTTCGTTAAAGGAAATCCTACTTGTGCAGAGAAATCTTCAGCTCTCAAACCTGCCTACGAAAGGAATGCTATTTGATCAATATTAGTGTCTTACACCATTCTAACACAACCTCTAAGACTACACTCATCATCCATAAAGAACTCTATAATAAATACAATGGCTCTTCTTCAAGAACTAACCCTAATTCATACCAATGCTATCATTCACAAATAATTACAGAAATGAATTTTCCTTTATACTAACAAAAGAAACAACTCCACTTGTATTCTATGCTCACAAAAGTAATTTGAAAATATTCAGAAAAAAACCACATTTCACTCCAATTCGACTAACCTACGAGATTTATCTATGAACAACAGAAATCAACATGTTCTAGCAAATACACACTACCAAATATTAATGAGCTGTAACTTCCTCTCTCTAATCTCATTCAAGATCTTGAAATAAGCAATACCTAATCCCAATATTCTATATAACAAGTTTGAAAATGCTAGCCTAAAAACCCTATGAACTCTGTAAACTCTAAAAATTCTATAAATTCTATAAACGTTGCAAGTCTTTTAAACTCTTTAAAACTCTACAAATCATTGAAACACTTTAAAGCTTTGTAAACTCTGTAAACTATAAGAACTCTAGATAACAAGTTTAATCATTCAATGCTCAGTACTACAATCTGATCCAATTCTAGAAATGAAAGAAGAAGAACAGAGCTGGAGGTAATTAAATATTTTGTCTAAGTATGTTCGGTAACACAACCAAACCTGTCCACATGCATTCAGTAACATAAACCAATTCCATGTAAGCATATATATATTTCCCAAATCGTGAGTTGATAAAGCTACTGGCATACATATATAAAAGACAATATCAGGAAGAAATGATGCAAGTTTTCTTACAGCAATGAAAACAAAACAAAACTACTCACAAATAACAAGAGTTGAAGGTGGGCCCAGCCTTCAACACTTCCAGATCTGAAATTGAAGCTTTAAGAAAGCAAATGCAGCAGTCGATCAATTAATTAAAAATCAGAGTTTTACAATATCTCCCATCTCATCCTTCTAAGGATTTATTTATACATCAATAAATGGATAAGATCCATCCCAAAAATCAGAAATTCGTGCAACCACACAGAAAACGACCAACACCAAAATCTGGAAAAACCACGTCTATTTCGGAAAGGATTTCTCCACATTCATTCAGAAATTTTGAAAATTTCTCACAACTAGCAGTAAACGGGGCCATTTATGAAGTGGGTTTTGAACCGTTTTGAATAATTCTCAACCAATTGCTCAGAAATCGAGCCCGAACTCAGGTTCCTGATTAATGACGGGAATGCCATTGCCAGATTGCTTGAGATTAGGGCCATGAATTCTGGAGGAAATAGAGCATTTGAATGATGAATGATAGCTCATAATCCATATTGAAACGACCAAGCATAAAATCCATGCATAGTTTTGGACAAATGAATCCCCCAAATATCTGAACCAATCAATACATGCTCAGTGAGTGCTGGAACAAGTGTCAGAACAAGCAACCAGAAGAACCACTGCATGGGAAACAAGAGTTTGTCAATTGATCAGCATTTAATCAAAAGCTAAAGTTTCATTTATTAATTGAAACCCATTAAAATGATAAATAAAGTAATAAGAAATGTCAAGAATTCACCTATTAAAGCATCTTAGAATGTTATCCTTGAAAACGCATATTCAAGCACAAAACACAACAAAATAAAAGTCAAATATACTTGATCTCATATAGCTTTGAACTAGGAATAGGGTGCTAGACAGGAAAAAACAGGAGGTCATCAAGGATCAGTTCTAACTTCAAAAGCCCCATACCGCATGAGCACACCAGATTTGGTGGAGCTCAAGTTGCGGTTACAGGAGATGAATGAGAAGGGTTATATCCGACCGAGTGTGTCCCCTTGGGGAGCACCTATAATTTTCGTAAAGAAGAAGGACAGTATGATGCAGATGTGCATTGATTACCATCAACTTAACAAGATGACCATCAAGAACGGTTACCCACGTCTTAGGATCGATGACTTGTTCGATCAAGTCAGAGGAGACAGTATCTTTTCAGATACTGACCTGTGGTCTGTATACCATCAGGTATGAATCCACAATGAAGATATACATAAAACGGCCTTTAGAGAGCGATACGACCACTACATGTTTGTAGTAATGCCATTTGGGTTGACCAATGCATCGACAAATTTTATGTGGATGATGAAAAATATCTTCAGTAAATACTTGGATAAATTTATGTTGGTATTTATAGACAACATCCTAGATTAGACAAAGAGTAAAGAGGAACATGAGGATCATCTCCGCATAGTACTACGGGTGTTGCGGGAACACCAGCTTTACGCTAAGTTTAGTAAATGTGATTTTTACAAACCATAGATACAGTACCTAGGTCACATCATCTTCGAGAAGGGCATAGTCGTTGACCTAAAAAAGATTAAAGCCATAGAGGATGGGCCTACCCCTACCTGTTTCACTGACATTATGTCATTTTTGGGATGAACAGGTTACTACCAAAAGTTCATTGAGAAATTTTCAAGGATTTCTTGTCCCATGACTTCCTTACAAAAGAAGGAAAACAAGTTCGTATAGATGACCAAGTGCGAGGAAATTTTTTAGAAGATTAAACATATTTTTACTACTGCATCGATACTATGATTTGTGGATACCAATGGGGATTTCATTTTTTACATAGATGCAATCAAGGAAGGACTCAAAGGATTCCTCATGCAGAATGATTATTATATATGTTACGAGTCACAGAAATTAAAAGAACACAAACAAAATTATCCCACCCACGATCTTGAGTTAGAATATGTGCCTTGAATATGTGGAGGCACTAACTCATGGGGAAGAAATTTATTCTAAAGGCAGACAATATGAGTCTGAAGTATTCATTAGACCCGCCATATCTCAATGAAAGGAAGGTCATATGGTTGGCCTTTCTTAGGGTGTACCATTTCGAATTAAATCATATAAAGGGAAAGGAAAATAAAATTGTCGACGAGATCATATGTTATATGAGGCCACTTTAAGACAAACCAATTCAGATTTGCACAAGAGGATCAGAATGGAAAATGGAGTTGACCGTTGCTATGTTGAAATCCTCAAGAAGGTCCAAGAGGACAGGTTTTTTAAACAAGAAAAAGAGTATAAGGTAGACAGGACCGACTATTGTGGTCCAAAGAAAGGTTGTATGTTCCGGAAGGAGGGGACATCAGGTCTAGTATCCTCACATAATTCCATCAAAAACCATACTCGGGACATTCAAGATATCAAAATATGATATCAACAGTAAAGAGACACTTTTTATGGCCTAAGTTAAAGGTAGGCATATTGTTATTTATCCCAAACTGTCAAGAATGTCAGCTATTCAAATATGAGCACCAACATCATTCAAGAATGCTGCAACTGTTTCCCATTCCAGAATGGAAGTGAGAGATCATTAGTATGGATTTTACTACGGGTCTACCAAAGAGAAAGAAGCAAAATTATTATATATTTGTACTGGTTGACAAGTTATCGAAAGAAACACACTTCATCCTAGTTAAGTCAACCTATAAGGAAGTTCACATTGTCAACATCTTCTTAAAATAGATTTTTAGATTGCATGGGATACCCCAGGCCTTCATCTTGAATCAAGACACAAAGTTTAACTGAAACTTTCAGAGATCCTTATTCTCTGGATTAGAGACGCAGTTAAAATTTAGTACTACTTACCACCCACAAATGGACAGGAAGACAAAACAAGTAAATCATATTTTGGAATACATGATTAGAATGTATGTTATGAAAAACCTCACCAAGTGGGAGGATTATCTGCACCTCACAAAATTCACGTATAACAACAAATACCAGACCTCCACCGAGTTGAGTCCCTTCGAGGTACTCTATGGTCAGAAGTGTGGAACACCGGTTACATGGGATAGCCCGGTAGACCGGGACATGCTAAGGCTAGACTTACTAAAGGACTTGGAACAATTAGTCACCAAAGTTCAATAGAACCTTAAAGAAGCACAAGACGACGAAAAGAGTTACGTGAATAAGAAAACGAAAGATAAAGATTATCAAATTGGAGAACATGTTTACTTTAAAGTAAAATAAAAGAGAAGCTCATTGTTCTTATGAAGGTGCATAAATTTGGCACCTAGATTATGCGGACCCTTTGAGATACTGGCCAAGAAAGGACCAGTAGCATATGAATTATCCTTACCCACTCACATAAAGGTTCTAAGCGGGGAGGGATGTAATATCCTGAATTTTGACCTTAACCACAATGGGCATGAGTCCCATTGCACATGAGTCACTTTGTTTTTTATATTGTATATTGGATGTAAGACCCTACTGCACATGAGTATGATGATTTATATATTTTGCGTAAGCCAATGCATATGTTTTGTTTAGCATGTATGTGATTGTATATTATAGGCATGGACCCTGAAGCACATAAGTGATGAGATTTTGTGTTGAGCACAATATTTGGACCACATGAGTGATTTGATGTTTGTGTTGAGTGCCAGATATAGAGCACATGAGTTATGAAATGTTTGTGTTGAGCATAGGCTCTGAAGCACATGAAAAATAAGAATTGGAAGTGTTGGGTATAAGCCCTGAAGCACTCCAAATCGATGTTGAGCATAAGCTCTAGAACATCGGATCCTTGGCCTTTGTATCCCTAGATATATTATACAAGTACATCCTAACATTATTCTTGAGCGAGAGGATCTTGAATTTCACTAAGTGTAACTCCCAATTTTAGCGTTCAGTGTGGGCTATGAATAATGCTAGGAGTTACTGAAAATTAATTGTGTTGAGTGAAAAAGACACTGAAAAACACTAACCTTATCTTACTTATTATTAAGTTGATTAAATGAAATTTCTAATTTGTCCTTCTCATCAAGTACTGAAGAAATACCACGATATACAAGGTAGTCCAACATGCAACGAGGTTTAGAGATTCCTAACTTAGCTGACCAACGCTACCTAAAGGCCTTCATAAAATAAATAATTATAAGCTAATGGAAGCACCATGTAAATGGGATTATGCTATATGATGCCTAAAAAAATATTAACCATACTATATGTATATATATAAATTTTATATATTTTATGAGTAAAAGGGTAAGTACATATACTAAATGTAAGGGAATAATAATAACTATAATAATTAATAAAGAATCTATATTTTATTATTTAATAAAGGTAATTAAATAAATCTTTAATCCTAAAAGAGTCAAATTAGGAAGTAGTAAAAAAGTTCCTAAGTTAATTATAATAAATTATTAACTTCACATAAATGAATTAAAGAATATTTTCAATAAGATAATGGATTCTTGATCTAACTGAAGTTTAATTTCCCTTTTACCTAAAGATTGTCTATAAACACCCAAGACAAGGAAAGGAATGGGGTTATATTCCTATTCTAATTCAAAAATGATTTGATCATTATTCCTAAGAATTTTTTGAGAGTATTTTACAAAAGAAAAGCAATCTGGTACAACACCTGATATTCCATATAGGAGAATCCTTACCTTTAGGAGCTCTAGACCAATTGCATGTTGTAACCATCTCAGAGGGATCCAAACTAAAACCAGGAATGGTTCTGGGTCATGGCTGGGTGGAACGTGGTAGTTCCCAAGTTATTCGGTTGACAGATCTGGGGTCAGAATTATCTATGTTCTTATTAATTCTGTGTGTTCAAGTGTGTGAGGTTCTTAGCCATTAATAAACTGCAAGTTGCAGGTATGAGGTTTTTATCTTCTCTATTTCGTACAAATTTTACTAAGTAGTGTTTATAATCTTGATTTGGAAATATGCATATTCAATACTTGCTGCAACTAGATTTCCATTTGTTTAATTATTAAAACCCAGTCTGAAATATTTCTACATATTCTCTAGTGTTAAATTTTATATTGCAGATATATGTTTTTTCTTAAACCATAAATTCAGCCTTTATTTCCAAGATAGGTGCTTACATTTTAAATTCTCTTAGTTCTTAAACCCTATTTTTTAGATAACTAGCCACTAGATCTTGCTCAAACATTATTGTAAAGTTAAACCAGAGATTTCACAAATCTAGGTAAAATAAACCCTATTATCAATTAAAACTAAATAAACTCATCCATTCCTTGGAACTAAAACATTATATAAACTCTACACTAAAACATTTAAATAATCCATTTATAATTATAAATAAATAGATAAGAGATCAAATCTGTAAACTCATTAATTCAAACCCTCAAAATAAATCCAAACGCTGACAAATATCATATTTACAACCAAATACATTTCTTCCCATCATATAAATGATCTTAAAATGCCAGACATAGACAACATTACTAAAACAATAGAAAATTAATAAACGCATTGTTTCCAAACCATGCTATGAAAACATTAAAACATTTCTAAAAATATTTATCCCAACCGATCCCTCGAACCCTGTAAAGGATTGGATGTGGGCCTTTAGTTTCTTTTCTTAAATTACAAACAAAACACTATCAGCAAAAAAAAAACCATTTATAGTTTTAAATAAAATATAAAAACAAAGCTATTCCCAATGTGTCACGTTAGGGGAATACTTTTAAGTATTACATAAGAATCATGTCCACAAAACCTGGGGTTACAACCTTCAAACCACAAGACCATTTTATTACCAGCTAGGATTGAATCGTGTTGGCCTCAAAAACCATGAGTCCACTTAAATTATTAGCCAAGGATCGAATCCCGTAGGCCTCAAATAATCCATTCAAACACATTACAAGCTATAGCATTCACTGAGGGTTTCGCCTCTAAGGATGCCCGTAAAGGTTTTAATATCACCAATTGTATATCAATGAAAAAACAAATCTACACTCTTTTCCCTATACACCATATGTACAGTCACAATCTAAAACATAAAATACATTCAAACATTAAACCCAGGCTGCATATCAACGTTACAAGCCAAGCTTCATGCTTACGGCTGCCAAAGAAACCTAGCAATGTTGTTATTAAACCAATGCATCCACATTATTTAAATAAAATCACAACCTGCTACCATATGCATACTTTATATATTCGAATCATCATTTGTTCCATTAGAAAGAAATGGCTCTATAAATACACAAGAAACACATCATAAAAAGAAACACAGAGTCTTTACCCAAACAAAGAATTTCCATTAAGTCAAATAAAATCAAATACATATCGTTGCAAATGATAAACCTTATACACAGAGACGAATCGAGCAATTGATAGTCTATACATATCAAAAATTACATTTCTTAGAGACATGAAAGGCTGCAGAGTCGCATATACGAATGTCAAGCAATTATCCCAACCTCAAACATCGAAACGACTCAACGATGCATTTCCCCACACCCAAGATTGAACCCTATGCTAAAACCACATAATAGTGTAAAGTCCATTTCCAAATTTGGGGCTTACCAGAATTTTGGTTGCAAAAGAAACCTACAACACTGCCCTCAAGCCACGCAAAGTGCCCACACTTGCGTAGACCATAAGGAATTCCATCAGAAGCATGCATTCAAACCATAAACCAAACAAACATTACCAATGTACAGACAAATGTCGAATGCATACCTATAGAAGAGCGTTGAAGTCTGTTGGTTGCACAACCCTCACTATGAGTGCAATACCACCACTTACAACATAACAAAAACTAAATGAATGATATCCAAACCCTACACAATGCTTGACGAATTCTACCCGTGCTTCCCATGGCTCAATTAATTCTCCACCCTATCCACCACTAGCATGCAGATTAAAAACCACTCTGTTATAGTTTTGATTTACGTTGTATGCACCATCATTTACCAACCCCATTTCCCTAAGTCTTAAACCCTCCATCATCATACTATTTTCATAGTTGATCCATAGTTTTGATGGCATATGTTTATGCCATAAACATAAACACTCCATACCATAAACTTCAACCATATATTACATTGCATATAAGGTTTTAAAACCTTAGCATATATTTTATACATGCATACATATAAGTTATAAACCCTTCTTACCATAGGATTAAGGTATAGTTTATGCTCGGGACTTTGGTCCTTTCTGAATAGCATTCATGCACAGGAATAGTGTAGTGTAGGTGTAGCATGTTATAGATAGGACATTATTATTTCCATAGTCATAAAACTGGGTTCACCGATGAAATCACCCGCACAAGAATATAAATACATGCCTTAGTTCATAAAGAACTAAGTAAACCTCTTTTCAATATGAACCCTTACCTTTCCCAGTGGACCCTTAAGAGATAGAACCCTACCACTCCACGACTTGACATACAGAGGTAAGTCAGCCTCTTTATAAATAAACCATAAATGAATTAAAGACATGTAAACCAAAAGTAAAACATAAAACAAAATAGGAAATGATAAATGCCAACAGCTAATATAGAGAGGAAAAGTAAACTATAAACATGTCAAAGTCATAGAACAACATCATGTGAAACATCGTCATCACAAAAGAAACACATATAGGAAAATCAACCTATAAAAACTTAGGTTCATATTTACAAACACGTTTTTTTTCCGTGGAACTTTTTAAAGATGTCCTTGAATTTAGTATTTTATTAGCCTACGATTTTTTTTTAAATTATGAATTTTAGGGACATTACATTTTCACACCACAAATAGAAATTGTGGTGTTAATTATGGTTCAAGAATGAAAAATAGGGTTATAGGCCCTAAAATTGTCTTTTAAGACCCATGAATCATGGATGGATCTCCAAATCAACTCACATTCCATTTAAAGTGGACTTCTTAGTCTGCGAGTATCTATGAGTGGCATTAAGATATTTTCCATGTTCATAATGGGCATTGGGACATTTAGTTTTGCATAAGGATTAAATTTAGGGTCATCTTCCTTAAAAAATGATTTTATAGAGGAGAGTCTATTTAGATGGACATAGTCTACCATGTCCTTCAGGAAAAGCGGATAGTTTTTCTATGAATGGGATATGGGCACTCTAGAAGATTATTTTTGGGATCATGCACATTGTACTAAGAATTTATCCTCGCTACAGGGGCATGAATGGATCCCTTGTGCCTATAGGGAAAAAGGGTAGGTTCCTACCCTTTGAAAACAGTAAAAAACGAAATGGAAATAAAATATGACTTAAACAGAGCAGCGAATTGGAACTAAGCTAATCTAAGCAAGAACATAAGCAAATGGAGCACTATTGTAAACTAGATCGAAGAGCTAATGACAGAAAATAAAGAAGAGGAGACAAATCACTGTTAAACCCCTCTGCACACAGTAGGTTAGGGTTCTGCCTCCAAAACCTGCATAATAAACCTAAGCTACAATGGAGAAAACCTACAAATAATGTTAATGAAAAACCTGCAAATAGAAAAGAGGGTTAGAAAACAAAACAAATAAACAACCATGAAAATAAATTATACCTCGCTTAGGTGGAAATGGGCCACCATGCCCTAGCTCATGGGAGCACCTCTCTCTTGGTTGGGAAGCAATGGCTTGATGAGATGGAGATGGAGGAGAGGGAGAGTGGGTGGTTTGAGAGCAAGAGGTCTCAAAGCATCCACGGGAAGCATAACAATAGGCAAGTGAGGAGTGTTTTGAGAGTGACCCCCCACCCTCCTTTTATATTTTTTCCAAGGGATTTTAGGGTTTTAATCCCTTGGTCAAGGCATTAGCCCCTTTTTTGGGCATTTAGCCCCTTTCGCCCTAACTTTAACCCCTTTTAGGGTTTTAGCCCCTTTTTGAGGGTTTTTGCTCCTAGGGGGTTATTTTGGGCTCTTTTTTGGGGGTTTTTAGCTCTTTTCTTCATCCTTGGGCTCTTTTTGGAGGTGTGGGGGTCAAATGGAAGGTCTTATGGAGTGAAATGAGTGTTGTGAGATGGTGGCCTTGGGTGGTGTAGGCCATTGAAAGCTGTGTGGGGGATTTTTTGGGTTAACAGATTGCCCCCTAATGTGTGAGGGTAGGAGCTCAAAGTATGGCCGACATACATCATAGGATTTGCTATCGAGAGGTGGTGCTTCCGGGGCTGGGGCATGGTGCCTTTTGGTTTTGTATTAATTTGGTTCCCATCAATGGGTGAGATAGAATAAACATGTGACATGTATATGGACGAGGCAGGAACTCCCATGCTCGTGATAATGTCAAAAGAGTCATTTGATCTATGCTCTAAAATACAAGAGCTGATCATATACAATTGATGTTACAATGCTGGTTGCCTCTCATGTGAGGCTAAATACAATACTGATCTGGTACATTAGACCCATGGCATTCTCATGGAATGCTACATCTTCATGAATGATAGTCTACTGGATCTAGTACATAGCTGTGTGGACTCGCTAATTGAGAGTCAGAGTCTCTGTGGTACAAGTATGTTGCATCAATCATGAAGGTATATTGAAGCACTACTGGGGCTTCAGATTACTGTCTCCAATGCAACCCAGAAATCATAAGGGACATAACCTATTTAGGTCCCTCAAGTGGACTCACCAATGTGCTAGAGTCAGGTGACATCCGGGGTCTTCGACCAAGTACCGTGTGGAACAAATCCTGTACGAATCTCAATGGTGTGATGATGGAGTTGAAGTCGAGCACGTGAGAAACAACCACCCTAAAAGGCACTAAGGACTCCTCTCAAGTGGTCCAAGGAACTCATCAATGATAAATGAAACCAAGGTACAGGGACCTCTGGGTCTATCCTCTGGAATATGTGTGTTGGTGTCGACAGAGGGAGACATGCCCCTAGCCAAGGAAATGATGTTTCCTTGACCAGGAGTGCAAGGGATAACCGAAAGGTGTGAAGCAATCTGTGGACTAACTCATTGTATTGGGGGGGAGGGGAGGGGAGGGAAAAACTGAACAGGGGCAGGGGGGGAGTGGGAGACTCAAACTTCCTTTGTTCAGAGTATGATAGTAGGGCATACCAGGAAGAAAATGAAACTTAACTCAAGGGAATGGGATCATAGTTGTAATACTGGGAATGTTGCTGCAGATGGGAAATACTTGGAGGAGGTGGACACTTTTGATACTAATGGGATCCAAGCAAGACACATTACAGAGTACTCTAAACAAAGGCAACCCAATGTGGGGATGCTTCCAAACTGTTTTCTGTGAGGTGGTGTCTAGGGACACCATTTTGGTACGATCTCATGGATTTTTGGTGAGCCTAAGAAGGTAAGTGCTCTATGGTGCTTTAAATTTTAGAGAGTCTAAAAGCATGAAGAAGAATCCAGTGGGGGATCTTTTTTGTTGTTAGTCTCTTGTGCCTGAAAAGGGATAAAAGTATACATAGGAGAGCTCGCCCATCCTATAGGGAATGAGAGAATTCTTTACCATTGGTAGTCCAATCAGTTTGGAAATGGTTAAACCTATACTGACTGGATGGTCATTCAGATAATTTTATGAGCATGAACGAAACCAAGTTTGCTCAGCAATCTTTTCTTGATGAAATGGCTGGAAAATATCTTAACGACAACCGGTGGTCATTTTTTTCATCATGTGCGGCCCCTCTGCCCGAGAAATCATAAAAGTATGCAAAGGGGAATGGTCTTGGCTTGAGTGTGCCAAGGAGGTCCTTTTCATGAAATGGTCTACATGGTCTGCAAAAGGAGGTAATCGAGACGATGTAGACACCCTTTCCTATACTTTAGCAAGCAGGAAAGGAAGCAGTTGCGCTCGGCGATTTTTTCATTGTTTTAAGGAGTCAGAAAAGAGCTTAAACAAAACTCCAATGTGGTCAACCAACTGCAGTGGCACGAGCGGTTCCCCCATGTCGGGACGGTGGACAGAGGTCGAAAGGTCATCCATGTAGTATGGATAGAGTAGAAGGCTCTCAAACATGCCAATACATGCGTGGGATAGATCGCGACAGAGGCTTGTGAGACGGTGCAGTAGAGGCATGCAAACCGAGGTGGCTCTCGAACAGAGGTCAAGAGAGCGTGTGTGTGTGTTTCGGTGGATGAACTTGACTATATGCAATGTGGGTGCAAGTCCGGGGGCACTTATATGCCAAATACATGCAATAAAAATAAATCATTTTGTGGACAGTGGTCCAGAGATCTGCGTAAGGTGCGGTCAAAATAAAAGACAATCTATGTGTTAAAAATACAAAATAAAAGCTAAAATTACATTTCTTAACAAGCGGCGGCCTGAGGACACTTCTATGTCAGATACATGGAAGAAAAAAAAGGGTTTTTTGGATGATGGTCTAGATGTCCGCTTAAGGTGCAGTGAAAAAGACAATTATAAATACAAAAATAAAAGTATGGTACAATCCTTAATGGGTGGCGGCCCGAAAACTCGCATGAGTTGCGGTTGGGAAGTGTGATACAAGTATAGGTCCGTAGACACTTGCATTGTCATGTCATGGCTTGTGAATCAAGGTGACTTGTGGGAAATGGTCCTGAAATTAACTTCTTAAACATGAGATAATGGTCTCCTAAGGAAATGAAAGTTTGATCTCGGAGGTGTGAGAAGTGTCTTGAACAAGTTCCGGGTGACTTTTGACTAGTAGCTAATGGTGTTTCCCCTGACTTCTGCTAAAAAATGTTGAAAAATAAGAAAGGAAAATGAAGCAACTCATTGGTGACATTAAGCAAAAATCTCTTCAGGTAGATCCCATTGCGTGGATTCTTCAAGAGTCGGCCATCTGAGTCAGTGAAGAGATATGCCCCCTTGCTATGACAAAGGTCATTGGCAAGGCGGGGTGATGGAATCTAGTCTTTTATGGGAAGAATCGATTACATACTATGGTTTAAAGGGAATGGGGTAAAACCAGAGGGGGTCTTATAGATATCCCTGTCATTGCGTAAGTAGTGCTGGGGTAGATTAGGTGGATCTTCCATGGCCGATGAGATGGAAGGGAAATTGGTGCTAGAGATCATGTAAATGGTACTGGTTGTGGTTTTTGTGTCCTTTCCCTCAGTCTCTGTTGGAGGAAGAGGGGCAGGATTGGAGATGAGAGGAGTCTTTGATGGACCTGGAGGTAGGTGCAACATCGTCTCAATTGGCTAGACATCAGTCAACACATCCTGGTGCCTTAGAGGTAGGGTAGGTGGTTCAAGGTACCACAGAGGATCTCCTAGTGTGAAATCTTGTAGATGGAGGGTTGCCAAGGTAGACTTACTCACGATCTTGGATGGTAGGAAAAAGAAAAGGAAAAGAAAAATAAAAAGGATCATGTTGATCAGGAATGAACCCCATTGTTTCCCTGGTAACTAAGGTTGTAGCTATGGCTGCGGAAACAATGGAGGAGATAGGTCTGATGGACCGTCAGTGATGGTGGAGACAAGATGGTCTGTTGAACTAGAAATCATGTAGATGGACACACTGTCTGAAGAAGGAGGTGGGGGGTGAACTTCTTCGATCAGAGTGATCTCAAACTCAAGGGAATGTTGATGGAGGTCAGCGAGAGCCATTCAAAACTCAGGCATGTCTCGGCAATGGTGGGAGTAATGTCCATACAAGCCGCAAAGGGCGGAAGCATGGTTTGTCCTCAATGCCTTATTCCTGACTATTGGTGCAATTGGGAGTTCAACCACGGGGATGTTTTCATTCATATCCATGGCATCTAGATGCACATGGATCACTAGGATTTCAAGGCAATTTTGAGTTGGATGGCCCTATTGTTCGCAGATGGCACAAGGTGGAACTTGTCATGGTTCTGCGGTGGCTTTGGTGTTTTTACCCCTATCCCTTTTGGATTGGGGTGGTGCAGGTGCGAGTGCGGTGGTTGGCTTGTGCAGAATGGGTGGAGGGTGGGACTCAACCATGATAGGTTGCACCGGGGTTAAAAAAACCTGGGGCATTGCTGGTTGAGCTGGTGGATCAAGATACCACACTGGAATCCCCAACGTAAAGTTTGGTAGGCTTAAGGTGGCCATGACCGGCTTGCTCATGACACCAGGTGGGGGAAAGAGGAAGGGAATTGTATGGACTAGAGATGAGCCCACATAACTCCCAGC
>LPNX010272608.1:42501-54108 GCA_001517045.1 Pseudotsuga menziesii
GCTACGTGTAATGCTGCTTCTGCGGGTGATGTTGCGGCTGTAGTTGGCGTTGCGGCTACGGACGATGTTGTGGTTCTGGTTGGCGCTGTAGATACGGTTGTTTTTTGGGTGCAGCGATGCTTGATGAGACCATGCACAAGTCCACAATTTATTTTGTGTCGGAGGTGGTGACACCAACGAGAAAGGAGCCATCATGGTGGGATTGGTAAACAACCCAAGGCCCACATTCAACGGTGGGGAGGTTGGTGTGTTTTCAACCACAGTGTTGGTTACAGGGATGACGTTAGCATGTGTAGTCACCCCTTGCGGCTCAATGGTGGTGATGGTAGGGGTAACGTTGGCAAGCATTGTTAACCCTTGGGGATCATGGTAGGTGAGCTAGTCAACTGTCACAATCTCCCCTTCATGGGGGGACATCATGAGGCAGAAAACAGTTGACGCGATGACTCGCATGGCATACATGTAACTCCTCCCAAGGAGGAGGTTGTAGTCCAGTTGAGCATTGACAACTTCGATGTCAATCAGGACTGTCTTCCTGGCTAACATGATGGGGACATGGAGGAATATTCCTTGGGCTTTAGTGGGGTGTCCATCATAAGCCCACAGAGTCATGGATGACGGTTGCAGAATTGGTGATCCAAACTTCTGCCAAACCAAGGTAGACATGATGCACGTGGATGCCCCCTCATCCACTATGCATCGATTCACAACTAAGTTCTAGATGGACACCAGGATTTGGAAGGCGATAATGGAGGGCATGCGTGGCTCTTCATTCTCTATATCAAAGGTGATCAGCTTGGATTCGGAGGGGTCTACTGCCCCTAGAGCGACTAGTAGGGCTTTCCGCTACATTGGGCATGTTTTAAGTACCTCAAAAGTAGACATGGCAGTTGGCGTTTGGGCCAAATCATCCACAATGCTATAGCTAGCTACAGCTATAGCTGTGGCATTATTGGCAATTCTACGTATGGGGGGGCATGGGAATAGGGGTAGCTGGAGAGGTAGGTTGGTTGTCTTAGACATGGATGCTGCTGACGAGTCAACAGGTTCGGTGGTGGTACCGTATTCATTTCATCTAGTATGTAGGTGGTGTTGGTCGAGGCTGTGGTTGTTGGGAGACTGACCCTATGATGACATCCACTGCGTGGGATGCCCCCGGTGTGTTGCAGTAGGAGGTATTCAGACAAGGAGCGTCTAGAATGATAGTGTACAAGTATCCATATTGGGCATAAATGAGATCAAATTGTTGGTCCTTCAGTATGGCCTCTTCTTCAGATTGGGGACATTCAGATGAAATGTCCGTCGCAATGGGCGGGAGAAAAGTCTTGAGGAACCAATCCAAAAAGATCATATCATCAAGTTGGATCATACACAAGCTACGACACTGCTTCCACTCATGGAGATGATCAGTGATGTGAGTGGCGGTGTTTTAGCGACAGGATAACAGGATCTCCACCCCCTCGTCATATTTGACAGGGAGATGGAAATCCTGTAGGAACATGAAGGCTAGGGAGTTGAATTCGAGGTACTTGGCTTATGGCAGCTCAATGTACCATTTGGCCATAGCACCTGTAAGGGTGTATTGGAACAACCTTAGCCTGATGGATTCGTCTACGATGCCGTTGGATGAGCACCATAGATGGAATGTCATTATATGATTTTGAGGGCATTCCCCGGCTTTACCTTCAAACTTTGGGATGTCTGATGGTAGCTTAGTTGGCATGGGTGGCCAAAAATATGGGTGGCGGATGGGGTCATTCATTAATATTGCCAAGTCAGGCAAGTTCAGACAAGCCATGAAGGGAAGATTTGACCCCAAGTTGATGTGGGAAGGGGGCGCAATGGGGTTGGGGTTTGCAAGTGTATAATGCATCTGCATGGCTGGGGGTGCTTGTGGTGGTTCCATGGAAGATGGGCCAATGCCCCCAAGTGTCATGGATGGGATGGTATGGGTAGTGGGGGAATTTCCCCCATGTATGGTGGTAGGGGCAATGTGGGTGGTTGGTGCACTAACCCCTTGTGTGGCAGGGGGGACAATGTGTGTGGAGGGACCATTTCCCCCGTGTGTTACCACTAGGACAACTTGGCTGGTCACTATGGGTGGTAGCAATTGGATAATGACAGTATGCATGACTGTGCTTGGACTGCTTGCCAAGTTATGGGTGACAGGTTGTGATGTGTACATGGGTCCACTTGCTAAGGTTAGGCCGAAAAATGGATCTGGGTTTGCACTAGCCATAGGGCTTGATGGTGCAGTGTGGAGGTCTGGTTCAGACTAATATGGGTCTGAATCAGAATTAGAGGCTGTGTGGCCCTATGATGATGTGGGATATCACTGAGAACGGCTACGACAGTGCTGACTGAGTGTTCCGAATGGTGGTGGTTCACCTCTTAGGCGTGAAGAAGATCATGGAGGATCAATTGTGTTTTCTTTTGTGTATGAAACTGGTGGGTATGAGATTTGGGCCCTAAATTCAATGGCTTCCTATGGGCTGAAGGTGGTCTCTCGGCCACCAAGACTACCAGAAGATAGCACTCGGCTTGTTCCTCACGGGTGTTTCTACTCCATCGAAAGGGGTCATTTCCCGTTTTGCTTGGCAATTCCTCTCAGCGGCCAACTACTTTGGGGTTCATGTGGTACTCCTCACAATGAGTTTCTGGGAAAATCCCAAGTACTTCCCATAGTTCAAGTAGTCAGGGACTTATGTCCTTAAAGACTGCAGAATTGATTGAACTTAGTGTAACTTCGGTAAATTTTAAGGCTTACTCAGTGTCATGAACTGAGTTGGGTTAATTATTTGGTATGGTGTGTTGGTTTGCTTATTTGTTCTAGTATTTGGTTTGCAATATGGTTTATGAATTCATGGTAGATTTCATATCATGGTTTTGTATGCAAACATAAACATAAATTTGTAAGCAAGTATGGTGATTAACCCTAAATTGTTGGCCTAACTAAATATCTAACTCTCAGTGATATTCTTCTTCAACCAAGAGAAGGTGCTGGGCTCTCAACATAATGGGACTTATCCCATCTGTAGATCCTTAGGTCACCTCCCAAGTGCTAGGTTGGTCAATAGGGAGGATGCTTAGTGCCATGAGAAGCCCTCCTTCTCTACCCCCTTTACCTTTCAGGTCACCTGGTTTTATTGGTTTAGGCAAAATACCATGGAGTGCCCAGATCTATATGAGCTGACCCTTCATCGTATCCCAGAATACCCCGGAGGGTGATGACTAGGTATAGGAGGAAGGGGGAAGCAAGATGGTTATTTTTAAATTACTTTTAGTTAGACTAATTCATTTTATTAATCCTTAGTGATTGATTTAGCATATACACATTGTTCATGGATTGATTTGCAGAAAATGAAAACTGGAATTAAAAAGAGACCTGCAATGGTGGACAGAGGCGGATGGGCCGCACTAACAGTCCTTTAAAACTAAAAATTACTATTAATTAAACTTAAATACAACTTTTGGGTGACATGCCACACATTTCTGATTAAATCCCGCGAGGGGGCTGCGAGATTTTTCTAGAAATGAGCAAGGGGGTCGCACAAAATGCAAAAACAGCCGCAACTTGATCTTCTGGGATGAAGTCACACCTATATAAGTATTAAGTGCACCCTGGATGCACCTGCTGGCCAATTAAGTGCACCCCAGTCTCACCTTTTCCCTCGATAAGAGCGACCTACTCTAGAAAGGGGTTTTTTGGTGATGTAGGGTCAAATCTAGCCGACAATAACTAGTACTGGGGTGATTCTGACTCGGCTTGGCCTAGTAGAGGCTTCGACACTGACTAAAATAGTAAATAAAGCATATTTAAACATATCTAACCTAATATTTCTGAAAACTAGGGCAAAATTGAAAAACACTTGAAAATTTGAAATTTTTGGCCTAGGGATCCTGTGGGATCGACCTAGTGGAGTCGCCAAAGCTGTAGTGAGAATTTCTCCTCATTACAAGGGCAGGAATGGATCCCTTGTGCCTATAGGGCAAAAGGGTAGGTTCCTACCCTTTGAAAATAGTAAAAAATAAAATGGAAATAAAATATGACTTAAACAGAGCAGCGAATTGGAACTAAGCTAATCTAAGCAATAACATAAGCAAATGGAGCACTATTGTAAACTAGATCTAAGAGCTAATGACAGAAAATAAAGAAGAGGATGCGAAGCTTTATTGAACCCCTCTGCACACAGTAGGTTAGGGTTCCACCTCCAAAACCTACAAAATAAACCTAAGCTACAATGGAGAAAACTTGCAAATAATGTTAATGAAAAACGCGCAAATAGAAAAGAGGGTTAGAAAACAAAACAAATAAACAACCATGAAAAGAAATTATACCTCGCTTAGGTGGAAATTGGCCACCATGCCCTAGCTCATGGAAGCACCTCTCTCTTGGTTGGGAAGCAATGGCTTGATGAGATGGAGATGGAGGAGAGGGAGAGTGGGTGGTTTGAGAGCAAGAGGTCTCCAAGCATCCACGGGAAGCCTAACAATAGGCAAGTGAGGAGTGTTTTGAGAGTGACCCCCCACCCTCCTTTTATAGTTTTTCCAAGGGATTTTAGGGTTTTAATCCTTTGGTCAGGGCTTTAGCCCCTTCTGCCCTAACTTTAGCCCCTTTTAGGGTTTTAGACCTTTTATTAGGGTTTTAGCTCCTAGGGGGCTATTTTGGGCTCTTTTTAGGGGTTTCCAGCCCTTTTCTTCATCCTTGGGCTCTTTTGGAGGTGTGGGGGTCAAATGGAAGGTCTTATGGAGTGAAATGAGTGGTGTGAGATGGTGTCCTTGGGTGGTGTAGGCCATTGAGAGCTGTGTGGGGGATTTTTTGGTTAACACACATGCCTTTGGAATATCTCAAATTCTTTGCATGGAGAATATTTAGCCTATGAGTGGGTTATGCACTTTGTTTTGATAATTTATGCCCCAAACATGGGTTTATGAGCCCTTTTTAGGGTTGGAGTAAAAAATCCATAATGTTAGCCCTAAAATATGGTTTTAGTTCCCATGATCCATGCATGAGGCCCTTTAACACCACATGGACCTTATAAAGAAAGTATTTTTCTTGTGAGCTATATTGGAGATTGAGTATTTTCATGTTAAGGATAGATTTTTAGGGATTCATAACTATTTGGCATTTAAATCTAGCATCCACAATCCCAATATATGCTTCTAGGGTTCTTGGACCTTGCATGAAAAAGTCTCAAATCACTAATGTCCCTAGAAAGGGAATATTTACCCTACTAGTGGTATATGGGCACCATTATAAGGGATTTATACCAAAGATGTATAAGGTCCCAAAGTATGGTCCAATGATTAGAAATGAGGTATTAGGATCTAAATTATTCTCCTCTATGGATAATGGGATATCATAATGCACCAAGACACCTAGCATGCCATGTAGAAAGCATACTTAGCTTGTGAATGGGATGTGGTTAGTATTTGAGGTTTTAGACAATAAATATGGGTCTCCAATCCATGCCTAATATATAATGATAAAAACAAAGATCTTATATCTAAATATTATTATGGGGATTATGGATCATGTACAAGATCCCAAACCATTCGCAATACTATAAAGAGAAGTTTTTTCCCTACAAGAGGGATATGGTCACTACTTTGTGGCCTTGGACACAAGGCCTGGATTTCAAGGTTGTGATATGTTTCAAGGATGAAAATAATTTTATTAGGCCCTAGAATATGCTTTTGGGGTTCAAGGGCCATGCACAGACCATAACAAATAACGAATTCCATCAGAAACATGCATTCAAACCATAAACCAAACAAACATTACCAATGTACAGACAAATGTTGAATGCATACCTATCGAAGATTGTTGAATTATGCTGGTTGCACAACCCTCACTAGGAGTACGATACCACCACCTACACCATAACGATAACCAAATGAACGATATCCAAACCCTACACCGTGCTTGAAGAATTCTTCCCACGCTTCCCAAGGCTCAATTAATTCTCCACCATGTCCACCACTAGCATACAAATTAAAATCCACTCTGCTATAGTTTTGATTCACGTTGTATGCACCATCGTTTACCAACCCCATTTCCCAAAGTATTAAACCCTCCATCATCATACTATTTGCATAGTTAATCCATAGTTTCGATGGCATATGTTTATGCCATAAACATAAACACTCCATACCATAAATTTCAACCATATATTACATTGCATATAAGGCTTTAAAACCTTAGCATATAGTTTATACATCATACATATAAGTTATAAACCCTTCTTACCAAAGGATTAAGGTATATTTTAGTATCAGGACTTTGGTCCTTTCTCAATAGCATTCATGAACAGGAATAGTGTAGTGTAGGTGTAGTGTGCTGTAGATAGGACATTGTTATTTCCACAGTTACAAAACTGGGTTCACTGACGTAATAACCTGTACAAGAATATAAATGCATGCCTTAGTTCATAAAGAACTAAATAAACCTCGTTTCAATATGAACCCTTACCTTTCCGAATGGACCCTTAAGAGATAGAACCCTGCAACTCCCCGCCTTGACATACATAGGTAAGTCAGCCTCTTTATAAATAAACCATAAATGAATTAAAGACATGTAAACCAAAAGTAAAACATAAAACAAAATAATAAATAATAAATGTCAACAACTAATATAGATAGGAAAAGTAAACTATAAACATGTCAAAGTCACAGAGCAACATCATGTGAAACATCGTCATTACACAAGAAACACATATAGGAAAAGCAACCTATAAAAACTTAGGCTCATATTTACAAGCATGTTTTTATTCAGCATAAGTTTTTAAAGATGTCCTTGAATTTAGTATTTTATTAGCCTACATTTTTTTTTTTAATTATGAATTTTAGGGACATTACATTTGCACGCTACAAATAGAAATCATGGTGTTAATTATGGTTCAAGAATGAAAACTAGTGTTATAGGCCCTAAAATTGTCTTTTAAGACCCATGAATCATGGATGGATCTCCGAACCAACTCACATTCCATTTAAAGTGGACTTCTTAATCTATGAGTATCTATGAGTGGGATTAAGATATTTTCGATGTCAAAAATGGGCATTGGGACATTTAGTATGGTATAAGGATTAAATTTAGGGTCATCTTCCCTAAAAAATGATTTTATAGATGATGTTCTATGTAGATGGATCACAGATGGATGTAGTCTACCATGTGCTTCAGGAAAAGGGAATATTTTTTCTATGAATGGGATATGGGAACTCTAGAAGATGATTTTTGGGATCATGCACATGCCTTTGGAATATCTCAAATTCTTTGCATGGAGAATATTTATCCTATGAGTGGATTATGCACTTTGTTTTGAGAATTTGTGCCCCAAACATGGGTTTATGAGCCCTTTATAGGGTTAGAGTACAAAATTTAGAATGTTAGCCCTAAAATATGATTTTAGTTCCCATGATCCATGCATGAGGCCCTTAAACACCACATAGACCTTATAAAGAAAATATTTTTCCTATGCGATATATTGGAGATTGAGTATTTTCATGTTAAGGATAGATTTTGAGGCCTTCATAATTATTTGGCATTTAAGGCTAGCATCCAAAGTCATAATATATGCTTCTAGGGCTCTTGGACCTTGCATGAAAAAGTCTCAAATCACCAATGGCCCTAGAAAGGGAATATTTACCCTACTAGTGGGATATGGTAACCATTATAAGGGTTTTATATCAAATATGTATAAGGTCCCAAAGTATGGTCCAATGATGAAAAATGAGGTATTAGGATCTGAAATATCATCCTATATGGATAATGGGCTATATAAAATGCACCAAGACACCTAGGGTGCCATGTAGAAAGAATACTTATCTTGTGAAGGAGATGTGGTTAGTATTTGAGGTTTCAGACAATAAATATGGGTCTCCAATCCATGCCTATGATATAATGATAAAAACAAAGATCTTAGCCTGCCATGTAGAAAGAATACTTAGCTTGTGAATGGGATGTGGTTAGTATTTGAGGTTTTAGACAATAAATATGGGTCTCCAATCCATGCCTATGATATAATGATAAAAGAAAATATATTATATCTAAACATTATTATGGGGATCATGGATCACGTACAAGACCCCAAACCATTGGAAAGACTATAAAGAGAAGGTTTCTCCATAGAGGAGGGATATGGTCACTAATTTGTGGCCTTGGACACAAGGCATGGATTCCAAGGTTGTGATATGGTCCAAGGATGAAAATAATTGTATTAGGGCCTAAAATATGCTTCTAGGGTACAAGGGACATGCACACCATCTAAAAACACCATGCAAAAACCATAACTAACTCCATCAAAAGCATGCATTCAAACCATAAACCAAACCAACATTACCAATGTACAGACAAATGTCGAATGCATACCTATCGAAGAGTGTTGAAGTCTGCTGGTTGCGCAACCCTCACTAGGAGTGCCATGCCACCACCTACACTATAATGACAACCAAATGAATGATATCCAAACCCTACACAACGCTTGAGTAATTATTCCCGTGCTTCCCAAGGCTCAATTAATTCGCCACCATGTCCACCACTAGCATGCAAATTAAAATCCACTCTACTGTAGTTTTGATTTACATTGTATGCACCATTATTTACCAACCCCATTTCCCTAAGTCTTAAACCCTCCATCATCATACTATTTTCATAATTAATCCATAGTTTCGATGGCATATGTTTATGCCATAAACATAAACACTCCATACCATAGAGTTCAACCATATATTACATTGCATATAAGGTTTTAAAACCTTAGCATATAGTTTATACATGCATACATATAAGTTATAAACCATTATTACCATAGGATTAAGGTATAGTTTAGGCTCAGGACTTTGGTCCTTTCTCAATCGCATTGATGCATAGGAATAGTGTAGTGTAGGTGTAGCGTGTTGTATATAGGACGTTATTATTTCCACAGTCATAAAACTGGGTTCACCGAAGAAATCACCTACACAAGAATATAAATACATGCCTTAGTTCATAAAGAACTAAGTAAACCTCATTTCAATATTAACCCTTACCTTTTCGAGTGGACCCTTAAGAGATAGAACCCTACCACTCCATGCCTTGACATACAGAGGTAAGTCAGCGTCTTTATAAATAAACCATAAATGAATTAAAGACATGTAAACCAAAAGTAAAGCATAAAACAAAATAATAAATAATAAATGTCAACGGATAATATAGACAGGAAAAGTAAACTATAAACGTGTCAAAGTCACATAACAACATCATGTTCATCATCACACAAGAAAAACATATATGAAAAGCAACCTATAAAAACTTAGGTTCATATTTACAAACAAGGTTTTTTTCCACATAAGCTTTTAAACATGTCCTTGAATTTAGTATTTTATTAGCCTACGATTTTTTTTTTTAATTATGAATTTTAGGGACATTACATTTGCACACTACAAATAGAAATCATGGTGTTAATTATGGTTCAAGAATGAAAACTAGGGTTATAGGCCCTAAAATTGTTTTTTAAGACCCATGAATCATGGATGGATCTCCAAATCAACTCGCATTCTAGTTAAAGTTGACTTCTTAATCTATGAGTATCTATGAGTGGCATTAAGATATTTTCCATGTCAATAATGGGCATTGGGACATTTAGTATGGTATAAGGATTAAATTTAGGGTTATCTTCTCTAGAAGATGATTTTTGGGATCATGCACATGCCTTTGGAATATCTCAAATTCTTTGCATGGAGAATATTTAGCCTATGAGTGGGTTCTGCACTTTGTTTTGAGAATTTGTGCCCCAAACATGGGTTTATGAGCCCTTTATAGGGTTAGAGTAAAAAATTCAGAATGTTAGACCTAAAATATGATTTTAGTTCCCATTATCCATGCATGAGGCCCTTGAACACCACATGGACCTTATAAAGAAAATATTTTTCATATGAGCTATATTGGAGATTGAGTATTTTCATGTTAAGGATAGATTTGGAGGCCTTCATAACTATTTGGAATTTAAAGCTAGCATCCACAGTCCTAATATATGCTTCTAGGGCTCTTGGACCTTGCATGAAAACGTCTCAAATCACCAATGGTCCTAAAAACGGAATGTTTACCCTACTAGTGGGATACAGGCACCATTATAAGGGGTTTATATCAAAGATGTATAAGGTCCCAAAGTATGGTCCAATGATGGAAAATGAGGTATTAGGATCTAAAATATCATCCTCTATGGATAATGGGCTATCCATAATGCACCAAGACACCTAGCATGCCATGTAGAACGCATACTTAGCTTGTGAATGGGATGTGATTGGTATTTGAGGTTTTAGACATTAAATATGGGTCTCCAATCCATGCCTATGATATAATGATAAAAACAAAAATATTATATATAAACATTATTATGGGGATCATGGATCATGTACAAGACCCCAAAACATTTCCAATACTATAAAGAGAAGTTTTTTCCCTAGAAGAGGGATATGGTCACTACTTTGTGGCATTGGACACAAGGCATGGATTTCAAGGTGTGTCCAAGGATGAAAATAATTGTATTAGTCCCTAAAATATGATTCTAGGGTTCAAGGGCCATGCACACCATCTAAAAACACCATGCACATTCTACATGGGGAAAAAATATCTTATGAGTGTAATATGACACTAGTTTAAAACAATTGTAGACTAGGTCTAGGTTGCATCACCATCGCCATGGCCCAAGGATGAAAATGAAAGTATAATTTTGATTACATGACTCATGGTCCATGCATAGGAACTTCAACCACCACACACGATATCCATAAGTAATATTTGGGAAATGAGTGGGAATTGGCTATGCATGTGCCCCAAACTGCCACATAATTCATGTAGATAGAATCCTTTGGACTATAAGTAGGATATGGGAACTAATGAAAGGTTTTATGCATCATCCATGTGCTCATAGCATTATCCAGGATTAAAGTACAAAAACTAAGTACATAGATCCAAGAATAGTTCTTCAAGGATTTATGGGCAATGGAAAGATCCCTAGACCACCCTAATGGACACCCAACACAATATTTAAATTCATATTTTTACAATGAATAACCGACAAGTAAAAAATGTTTCAAACTCAAAAACTTATCCCTCTACAGATGAAGTTGAGCTTGAAAATTGATTAGCATTGAAGGTTTCATGAATTGGATAATCACCAAGAATACTTGCATCATCACCAATAGCCACCATAATCAAGAAAGGATCATCCATGAGATGTATGTATTTTGTATAAATGAGATAAAAATGGACCCTTTAAATGTTAGTCTCCTTGCAATCAAATTCCATCATTCTCACGTGTCCAATAGTTAAATAATAATAAAAGAAAAATGTTAATAGGAAAATATGTTCAATTCAAGTTATTCAGTGATGTTGGATTACTTGTTGAACTAGATTAGCCTTGATCTTTAAGACTCATTGCAATTTTAAATTAGGATTTATCTCTTTTGGTGAGTTGGATGATGATGTATGGCTAGAAAAAAACAAGAATACAAACTGAGAAGAGGGGAAAAATTGGGGTTTAGGTATTAACACCACTTTTCAAGTTTGAATTCCCTAATCAATACCTAAAAACAACAACACGAGCCTTATCTATGGTGTATTTAGAA
>LPNX010272608.1:59826-76161 GCA_001517045.1 Pseudotsuga menziesii
ATAAAATTTTCACGTCCGGACTTCTCTAGACAAGTCAAATTTAAACTTCTCTACACGCCTAAAAATATTTTACATGCAGCAGAGTAATAAATGCTCTGGCTGCAGCATTGTGAACCCTTAGATCTCAACTTGGATCTCAACAAGTTGAGATCCAAGGGTCGATCCAAGTTGAGATCCAAGGGTTCACAATGCTGCAGCCAGAGCATTTATTACTCTGCTGCATGTAAAATATTGTTCTTCTCTCTACACAAGTCCAATTTAAACTTTTTAAACTTGGTCGGACTTCGGACTCTTTTGAGATCCAAGGGTTCACAATGCTGCAGCCAAAGCATTTATTACTGTGCTGCACGTAAAATATTGTTCTCCTCTCTACACAAGTCCAATTTAAACTTGATCTGGTCGGACTTTTGAACCGGACTCTTTTTATCTCGACAAGTTCTTATTCCACTTCGACCTATTTACTTCCACCGACTTACTCAAGTGTTTTACTTCGACCAACTTACTTTTACTTCTACTTTTTATCTCCACAAGTTCTTATTCCACTTCGACGTATTTACTTCCACCGACTTACTCAAGTGTTTTACTTGGACCAACTTACTTTTACTTCTACTTAACAGTTCTACTTCTTCCGTCTTACTTTTATTTCTAGGGACCCACTTACTTGCTAGGGACCCGCTTACTTGACTGTTTTACTTCCGACTAACTTTTTTTTAGACCTATGCAGGCTCACCTACCTCTGTAACTCACGGCCTTGTTGTAGCTTCACTCCGTAAGTGACGGCATGCATCAGATCTCTCTAGACAACCACTATGGCATGTTTCCTCTTTTCTACTAATGAGGATAGATATTATGTATTGTAATCTTTCTCATATATGAGTACAAAATTTATTCATTCCTTCTCTCTAGTTTTCATTATTTTTCTATTTTGCAAGTTGTGTGTTCTCTCTTGCTAAATAGATTTTTTGTGCAGGTGTTCAACGCACATCTACATGGTATCAGAGCTCTAGTGCTAGGGCAAAGGCGCACCAGTATTCTTTAATTACAGGTACAAAAGATTGAAAATCATTAGAAGAATAGAGTTTCCAAGGGAAGCTATTTTCACACAATACAATTATTTTGCATGGGAAGCAAAGATGAAGACCTTTATTCGAAGCAGAGGATTGTATAGGATTGCTATGGCCACGAAGGTTGAGCCTACAACAGCCATACCAAATTCCAAATACCTCAATCGAATGGATGAGGCCTACGGAGCCCTCTGCATGAACATCTCTCGTGAACTGTTTTTCCACATTTATTCTTGCAAAACTACCAATGAAGTTTGGCTCACCATGAAAGGACTCTTTGGAAAGAAAGATGAGACGAAAGGCCACATTCTCAAAGTGGAGATGCTCTATTTGGATCCACGAAGCTTTGACAATATACAAGATTTCTTCACAAGATACTAGGAGTTTCTACTGCAACTCAAGGGTTGCGGGGTTGATAAATATAAGGAGGAAAAACAGAGGGTTATATCCATCCTCTCTAAGCTTGGACCCAAATAATCTGTATTTGTCTCCATGTTTCATTCAATGAGGCTCACCTATGGTAAGAACTGGACTATTCCCACTCTTGATTCTTTTATTGAATCTTTGTCTGAGGAACAAGAAAAGCTCATCAGTATGGGAAAAATCAAGGGATCCAAGGCACATGTTCTTGTTGTGCATGATGGTAGTCATAACCCAAAACAAAGATATAAATCCAAAGATAAAGGAAAGGCACATGCAAATCTAAAGAAGGAAGGGAACACCAAACCCTTCAATGATTCCTCTGGATCCAAAGGTGAAAAAGGGAAGAAATTGAAGAAATGCACATATTGTGAGAGAGGATTCCATCCAAAATCCTCATGCATGAAGAAGCACATAGATCATATGGCCCAGGTACTTTAGAAGCGCAACCTTGGGGATCACATTCCAGAGGGAGCCAAGAAGAAGCCTAAAGATCATGCTCCTAAGAAAGGTAACTCTAGCCATGCTTTGATTGCCATTAATTCATCTCCCTATGTAGGGATTGTAGATTCAAGCGCACCTCACCACATGGTTGCCACAAAAGAAGCCTTATCTTCATTGGATGCATGCAAAGGTTGTCCTATACTCATGGGGGATGATTGTCTTGTTGAGATCATCGACAAGGGCATAATTGAACTCAATCATTGTAGCTTTGAGGATGTGCTACATGTTCCAAAACTCTCAGTGAATCTTCTCTCCGTCTATGAGATTAAACATTCTGGCACCGGAAAGAGATTTGAATTCACTCATGATGATGTGAATATATTTGACATATAAAACAACTCTAAAGTTTCCACTGGTCAAGTTAATCACAGATCTAGGATTTACATCTTTTCTGAATTTATTGAACCAAATTCTGCCTTATTACTTACACATGCTGATGATAGTAGTAGGTTATGGCATGAAATATTTGCTCATCTTAATTTCAGATACATGCAACAACTCTACAAGGAGGGAATGGTCATTAGCTTTCCCAACATTCATTTTTCCAAATGAGTTTGTCAAGGATGTGTTCCTCGCAAACATCCTCAATAGAAGTTTGAAAAAGGGAAGGCTCAGAGGGCCTCCTCTCCCTTGGAGCTCATCCATAGTGATACGATGGGACCCTTTCCTTGTCTTTCCATTAACAAGGTGAGGTATGTGCTTACATTTATTGATGATTTCTTACAATATAATTGGGTGTATTTTCTCACGCAGAAATCCAAATTTTTTGAACATGTCAAAGACTTTAAAGCACCTGTAGAGAATCAGTCCATGAGAAAGATCAAAATCCTCTGCACAAACAAGGGGGGAGAGTATGTGAACATGAATGTTCAACATCTTAGTTCAAAAGAAGGTATATAGTTGCAACATACAATACCATGCACTCCACAATAGAATAGATTGGATGAGAAGAAGAACAGATCCCTCAAAGAGATGGCCTCTTGAATGTAGCATGCAAGGTCTCTTCCTTTTAAACTATGGGTCGAGGCACTTAACTGTTCCAGCTACATACAGAACACATCTCCTGATAGATTTGTCAAGGACATGATAAATTTTGAGGCATGGAGCAGTTGCAAACCAGAAGTCACCCACTTTTGAATATTTGGGTCGTGTGCATGGGCCCGCATACGCTATGAAAAGAAGAAAGCATTAGATTCTCAGAGAATTGCATGCATCTTCGTGGGATATTTCGATGATATGAAGGGTTACAGGTTCATTGATCCCTCAACAGAGAAGCTCTTTATTAAGCGAAGTGTCCAGTTTGATGAAATCCCCTTGCATGCACTATTGGAGTCACATGAAGAGACTTTTGTTCCTCTACCTGCACCAAACATCCCTGATGATGAGTCCACCCATTCAGATCATCATTCATATTTGAGTTCAGAATATGAAGGAGAACATGAGCACAAATATGCTGATCCACATCCTTTCTCCCCTGAGAGAACAAGGAGCTTAAGAGGGATATATGCACAGACAACCCCAAAGGATGCAGGTGAGCTTGTGGGGGATCCAGTGGATCCGAGGACGCAATCCCAGTTTAAGGACCCTTCTCATGCACTCACAACTACTGAATTAATGATTCCCATGCATTGTTACATGGTTTTATCTTCATACCCGCAAGCCTATGCAGAGGCTACATAGAATCCCCTCTCGAAAGCTGCTATGCAGGATGAGTACAACTCTCTCCTCTAGAACCAAACTTGGGATCTGGTTCTACTACCTTCAAACAAGAATATTTTCAAATGTAGATGGGTCTACAGGACCAAGAAGGAAATAGGCGGATAGATCAATAGATACAAAGCCAAGCTAATTGCAAAAGGTTTTCAGTAGCTTCATGGGTTAGACTATGATGAGACCTTTGTTCCAGTAGAAAATATGGATTCCATTCAATTGGAACTTGCCATTACTGCAGCCACAAGGTGGAAAGCCCGTCAGATGGATGTGAAGAATGCATTTCTTCACTGTGATCTCTCTGGTCTACATGGAGCAGCCACAAGGATTCATACAAGATTCATCCTTGCTTTGAAGACTGAAGAAGTTTCTCTGCAGCCTTAAGCAATCCCTGAGAGCATGGTATGCCAAGATGGACTCCTACCTACTATCCCAAAACTTTGTATGGTGTAAGTTAGAAATGAATGTATACATGCTTAGGACAACTGACTCACTTTTGCTACTAGTTTTATATGTGGATGATTTGTTGATCAGTGGCAGCTCGACTTCAAAACTTGCTATAGTCAAGAGGATTATGTATGATAGGTTTTTGACGATGGACATGGGTCCATTACATTTCTTCCTTAGTGTTCAAATCAGCCATGATCCCTCAGAAATCAAACTATCTCAGCCCAAGTATGCTCGAGATCTCCTAAAGAGATTCCATACGATAGACTGTAAGTCTGCACAGACTCCTTTCCTATATGGGGTCAAAATTGAGGATGGCAGGAACACTCCATTGGTTGACAGGACTCTGTACAGAGAACTAGACGGTAGATTTTTGTATCTTACACACTCTAGACTGGACTTCTCATATGTATTTTGGGCAGTCTATCGGTTCATGCAGGAACTGCATGAGCTACATTGGAAGGCTTCCAAGCAGATCCTTCAATACGTACATGGATCCATCGCCTTTGGGATTCACTATGCAATAGATTCTACATTGGATCTCAAAAGATTCACTGATTCTGACTAGATTGGAAATAACATTGATCGCAAGTCCACATCTGGGTACTCACTCAGTCTAGTTTTAGGGCCCATTTTTTGGTCGAGAAAGAAGTGGGATGTTATTTCTCTAGCTTCAGCTAAGGCCGAATACAGAGGGGTAGTCAACATAACCATTCAGGATTTGTGGCTACAACATTTTCTCACTAAGTTGGGAATCCAGTTCCATCGAATTACTTTCATCTGGGGTGAAAACCAGAGCACTCTGAAGTTCTACAGAGATCCACTATAGAGGAAGCATACAAAGCACATAGAGATCCACATCCACTACATATGAGATTTGGTACATGAGCGGATCATCGACTTGCAGTTCTGTCCTTAAACTGAACAGACTGTCGACATCTTCACCAAGACCTTCACTGCAAAAAAATTCCACTCTTCGCAAAATCATCTTGGAGTGAAGGACACAGTTTCCTAGCAACTATATTTTTCTTCTTTTGCTACATTGTATCTTGAGGGGGGGTTTTCCCATCAGCTTTCCCTATCTTCCTCATTTTATTTCAGTGTTCATTAGTTGTATTGTTTTTGGCTGACCTAGTATGGTCTTAGTTGTTGGGGCACTTTCTTTATTACCCCATAGTAGTTTTTAACCCAAAAATCCCCCACATAGCTCTCTATGGCCTACACCACCCAAGGACACCATCTCACAACCCCCATATCACTCCATCAGACCTTCCATTAGACCCCCACGCCTCCAAAAGAACCCAAGGATGAAGATAAGGGCTAAAACCCCCAAAAAGAGCCCAAAATATCCCCCTAGGAGCTAAAACCCTAAAAGGGGATAAAGTTAGAGTGGAAGGGGCTAAAGGCCCAAAAAAAGGGGCTAAAGCCCTCACCAAGGGCTTAAAACCCTAAAATCCTTTGGAAAAACTATAAAAGGAGGGTGGGGGGTCACTCTAAAAACACTTCTCCCTTTCCTATTGTTATGCTACCCGTGGATGCTTTGAGACCTTTGCCTCTCAAACCACCCACATTCCCTCTCCTCCACATCCATTCCCATTTGATCCATTGCTCCCCCAACTAAGAGAGAGAGGCTTCCAGGAGCTAGGGCATGGTGGCCCATTACCCACTAAGAGAAGGTATATTTGTGTTGTTGTGTTTGCTTCTTAGCTATTTAGATTGTTTTGACTTCTAACCATTGTTTCTTGTAGGTTTTATTTAACATTGTTTGTAGGTTTCTCCATTGTAGCTTAGGTTTGTTTTGCAGGGTTTAAGGAGGTGGAACGCTAACCCGTTTTCTGCAGAGGGGTTCACAAAGCTTCCACTTCTTCTCTCTGCTCTTGCTTATGATATAGTTTAGTTCTGTTTTTCTGTCACTAGATCAGCTTAGTTTACTTTACAGTTCTGTTTACTTGCATTTCCATTTCGTTTTTCCTGTTTTCCAATAGTAGGAACCTACCCTTGTGCCCTATAGGAATAAGGGAGTCATTCCTGCTCCTGCAGTGAGGAGAAATCCTCACTACAGCATTGGCGACCATACCAGGTCGAGCCTACAGGATCCTTGGGCCAAAATTTCATTTTTTCAAGTTTCTTCAATTTTACCCTAGTTTTCAAAAAAAAACTGGTTAAATCTGTCTTAAATCTTGTTTATTTCATGTTTTAGTTACTGCCGAAGCCTCTACTAGGAAAAACCGAGTCAGATTGACCCTAGTACCAGTTACTGTCAGCCAGATCTAACTCTCTCTCACCAAAAAACCTCATTCCGGAGCATGGTCCTCTTATCGGGGAAAAAGGTGAGACTAGGGCACTCTTAATGAGCAAATAGGTACGACTTCAACCCAAAAACTCAGGTTGTGGCTGTTTTTGCATTCTGTACGACCCCCTCGCTCATTTCTGAAAAACTCTCGCGCCCCCCTCGCTAGATTTGGTCAGAAATGTGCGGCCTGTCACACAGAAGTCGAATTTAAGATTAATAGACAGTAATTTTCAGTTTTAGAGGACTTTTAATGCGTCCTAGCCGCCTCTGTCCACCATTGCAGGTCATTTTTAGTTTTAGTTTGTATTTTCTGCAAATAATTTCATGAACAATGTGTAAATGTTAAATGAACCATTAAGGCTTAATAAAATGAACTAGTCTAACTAAAAATAACTTAAAAATAACCATCTTGCTTCTCCCTTTCTCCTCTACCCAGTCATCACCCTCCGGGCTATTCTGTGATACGATCAAGGGCAAGCTCGTATAGATCTAGGCACTCCATGATATTTTTCCTGAACCACTAAAACCAAGTGACCTAGAAGGTAGAGGGGGTAGACAAGGAGGGCTTCTCACGGTGCTAAGTGTCCTCCCTGTCGACCAACCTAGCATCCGGGAGGTGACCTAAGGATCTACGGATGGGCTTAGTCCCATTGTGTTAAGAGCCCAACACCTTCTCTTGGTTGAAGAAGAATATCACTGTGAGGTAGACATTTAGTTAGGATAGCAATCCAGGGTTAATCACTGTACTTGTTTACAAATTTCTGTTTATGCTTGCATACAAAACCATGACATGAAATCTACCATGGATTCATAAACCATATTGCAACAACCAAATACTAGAACAAACAAGAAAACCAACACACCATACCAAATAATTAACCCAACTCAGTTCATGACGTTGAGTAAGCCTTAAAATTTACCAAATGTACACTAAGTTCAATCAATTCTGCAATCTTTGAGGACAGAAGTCCTTGACTGCTTCAACTATGGGAAGTACTTGGGTGTTGCCCAGAAACTCATTGTGAGGAGTACCATAGGAACCCCAAAGTAGCTGGATGCTGAGAGGAATTGCCAAGCGAAACAAGCAATGACTCCTTGCAATTGAGTAGAAGGACCCATGAGGAACAAGCCAAGCGCTATCTTCTAGCAGTCTTGGTGGCTGAGAGACCACCTTCAGCCAATAGGAAGCCATTGGAACCAAGGTCCAAATCTCATACCCACTAGTTTCATACACAAAATCAAACACAATTGATCCTCCACGATCTTCCTCACGCCTAAGAGGCAAACCACCGCCATTTGAAACACTTGATCGGCACCGTCGAAGCCACTCTGAGTGATCTCCCACATCGTTAGAGAGCCACACAACCTCTAATTCTGATTCAGGCACATATCAGTCTGAACCAGACCTCCACATTGCACCATTAAGCCCATGGCTAGTACAAACCCGGATCCATTTTCCTGCCTAACCTTAGCAAGTGGACCCATGTCCACATCACAACCTGTCACCCACAACTTGGCAAGTGGCCCAAGCACAGTCATGCAGGCTGTCATTAGCCAACTACCACCACCCATAGTGACCAGCCAAGTTGTCCCAGTGGTAAGAAACGGGGGTAGTGGCCCCTCCACACACACTGCCCCTCCTGCCACATAGGGGGGAAATACACTGGCCACCTACATTGCCCCTACTATCATACATGGGGGAAATTCCCCCGCCACCCATACCACCCCCCACACAGCACTTGGGGGCATTAGCCCATTCGCAATGGTTCCACCACAATCCCCCCCAACTATCCAGATGCACTATGCACCTACAAACCCCACCCCCATTGCAGCCCCATCCCACATTAACTTGGGATCAAATCTACCCTTCATGGCCAGTCTGAACTTGCCTAATTTGGCTAGATTAACAAAAAACCCCATCCACCACCAAGATTTTTGGCCACCCATGCCAACTAAGCTTCCATCAAACATCCCCAAAATTGAAGGCAAAGCCGAGGAATGTCCCCAAAACCACATAATTACATTCCATCTATGGTGCTCATCCAACAGCATTGTAGACGAATCCATTGAAAATCGTTTTGTTGCAACGATTTTCTAGTGTTTTGTAATTCTCAACTCATTGCCTTCTTTACACCACAACATACAGAGATGTAGATCAAGAAGTTGCTCACAAAATATTCTCGAGTTCGAACGATTGGTGTATATGGAACAGATGCCATTGGAAAAACAATGTTGCTTTCGAAAATATACCATACACACAAAGAGGTTAGTGATTCTTTTGATGTTGTCATTTGGGTTACCCTTGCTCGATTTCCAATATTGAAGTTGTAGGGTGCCATTGCTTCTAAAATCAATTTAGAGTTGGTTGAAACTGATGTTGACAAGCTATTGATGAAATTGTCTTCATATGTGAGGGCCAAGCATATTTTCCTAGTTTTAGATGACATGTGGTAAACATTCGATCTCGAAAAATTGAGCGATGTATTAACCATGACCGAGCGAGCAAAGACATATTCTCTACTTGCAATAGAGAATCCTGATTGAAGAAATGAAGCCAAAAACGTCCATGAAAATTGAACCCTTTCCATAGAGGAAAGATGGGATTTTTTTTCCAAATGGCTTTCAAAGAGGCCGAAGGGGGTCATGCTCCTTCGCAGATAGAGCGTATTTCCACACAAGTCTCGAGCTAGTGTAAAGGTTTTCCAAATCAACTCACATTCTAGTTAGAGTTGATTTCTTAATCTATGAGTATCTATGAGTGGCATTAAGATATTTTCCATGTCAATATTGGGCATTGGGACATTTAGTATGGTTTAAGGATTAAATTTAGGGTTATCTTCTCTAGAAGATGATTTTTGGGATCATGCACATGCCTTTGGAATATCTCAAATTCTTTGCATGGAGAATATTTAGCCTATGAGTGGGTTCTGCACTTTTTTTTGAGAATTTGTGCCCCAAACATGGGTTTATGAGCCCTTTATAGGGTTAGACTAAAAAATCCAGAATGTTAGACCTAAAATATGATTTTAGTTCCCATTATCCATGCATGAGGTCCTTGAACACCACATGGACCTTATAAAGAAAATATTTTTCCTATGAGCTATATTGGAGATTGAGTATTTTCATGTTAAGGATAGATTTTGAGGCCTTCATAACTATTTGGCATTTAAAGCTAGCATCCACAGTCCTAAAATATGCTTCTAGGGCTCTTGGACCTTGCATGAAAAAGTCTCAAATCACCAATGGCCCTAGAAAGGGAATGTTTACCCTACTAGTGGGATACAGGCACCATTATAAGGGATTTATATCAAATATGTATAAGGTCCCAAAGTATGGTCCAATGATGGAAAATGAGGTATTAGGATCTAAAATATCATCCTCTATGGATAATGGGCTATCCATAATGCACCAAGACACCTAGCATGCCATGTAGAAAGCATAATTAGCTTGTGAATGGGATGTGGTTGGTATTTGAGGTTTTAGACATTAAATATGGGTGGGCCAATCCATGCCTATGATATAATGATAAAAACAAAAATCTTATATATAAACATTATTATGGGGATCATGGATCATGTACAAGACCCCAAAACATTGCCAATACTATAAAGAGAAGTTTTTTCCCCACAAGAGGGATATGGTCAGTACTTTGTGGCATTGGACACAAGGCATGGATTTCAAGGTTGTGATATTGTCCAAGGATGAAAATAATTGTATTAGTCCCTAAAATATGACTCTAGGGTTCAAGGGCCATGCACACCATCTAAAAACACCATGCACATTCTACATGGGGAACAATTATCTTATGAGTGTAATATGACACTAGTTTAAAACAATTGTAGACTAGGTATAGGTTTCATCACCATCGCCATGGCCCAAGGATGAAAACGAAAGTATAATTTTGATTACATGACTCATGGTCCATGCATAGGAATTTCAACCACCACACACGATATCCATAAGTAATATTTGGGAAATGAGTGGGAATTGGCTATGCATGTGCCCCAAACTGCCACATAATTCATGTAGATAGAATCCTTTGGACTATAAGTAGGATATGGGAACTAATGAAAGGTTTTATGCATCATCCATGAGCTCATAGCCTTATCTAGGATTAAAGTACAAAAACTAAGTACATAGATCCAAGAATAGTTCTTCCAGGATTTATGGGCAATGGAAAGATCCCTAGACCACCCTAATGGACACCCAACACAATATTTAAATTCATATTTTTACAATGAATAATTGACAAGTAAAAAATGTTTCAAACTCAAAAACTTATCCCTCTGCAGATGAAGTTGAGCTTGAAAATTGATTAGCATTGAAGGTTTCATGAATTGGATAATCACCAAGAACACTTGCATCATCACCAATAGCCACCATAATCAAGAAAGGATCATCCATGAGATGTATGTATTTTGTACAAATGAGATAAAAATGGACCCTTTAAATGTTAGTCTCCTTGCAATCAAATTCCATCATTCTCACATGTCCAATAGTTAAATAATAATAGAAGAAAAATGTTAACAGGAAAATATGTTCAATTCAAGTTATTCAGTGATGTTGGATTACTTGTTTAACTAGCTTAGCCTTGATCTTTAAGACTCATTTAAATTTTAAATTAGGATTTATCTCTTTTGGGGAGTTGGATGATGATGTATGGCTAGAAAAAAAACAAGAATTCAAACTCAGAAGAGGGGAAAAATTGGGGTTTAGGTATTAACACCACTTTTCAAGTTTGAATTCCCTAATCAATACCTAAAAACAACAACACGAGCCTTATCTATGGTGTATTTAGAATCAAATTTAAATGTGGGAGTTATTAGGAGGTTTATAACATTGGATATGTCTTGTAGGGTTTTGAACATGGAAAATGAAAAAACCTATACAAAACCTTCTCAAGCTCAAGGTCCATGAACAAAAACCTATACACATCGAGACAATGCAATTTTTGCAATAAGGGGTCAACATTGGAAATACCTCTACCATGAGAATCTAGGTAGCGTACCCACATGGAAATTTATAAAACGTCCTTGTAGGATATAACAAAACTTATTTCTATTGCTTGGTTCAAATTCTATGCCTTGGGTAGGGATTCACCATGTGTCCCTAAAAGCCTCTATGAGGTGGGTTGCAACTTGCCATAAAATCGTGATGATGGAGAAAACTAATGAACACTGAACTTCGTTGGATTTTGAAATCATAATTATTATAGGGGTGCATGTCTCACATTTTTTCAGGGACTGAATGTTGTTATGTTTGATGATTTCAGAAGCTAGGGTTTCACTCAGTAAAAAGTCCATGCATTTTTTCGACCAAGGGGTGAAAATTAGAAAAAACTCAGTTGTGAGAATGTGGGTTTCATTTCCACATGGGACTTACCTAAACACATTGAGAGAACCTCACAAAATTTGGTTCTATTAAACATTTCAAATTATATGCCCCTCGAAGATATTCACCACGTGTCCCTAAATACCTCTTGAAGGCGAGTTGCAATTGTCTATAAAATGATGACTGAGGAAGAAATAGATGCACTGTTGAATTGATTGGAATTGTGACATCATAATTATGCCAGGTTTAACTCTCTTATGTGGTTCCATGGGACAAAAATCGTCTAGTTCAAAATGTTTAGAAACTAGGTTTTCACTCAATCAGAGACAATGTGATTGTGCAACAAGAGGTCAACATTGGAAATACCTCTATTGTGAGGCCATGGGTAGCATGACCATGTGGGACCGACCGAAACATGTTTGTAGGATCTCACAAAAATCAATTATGCTTATGGGTTCAAATTCTATGCCCTAGGTAGGGATTCATCATGTATCCCTAAAAGGATCTAGGAGGAAAGGTTCAACTAGCCATAAAATGATGAACGTAGCTTGGACTAACAAACCTATGACTCCATTGGAATCATGATATCAGAATAACATAGATTTTCCTCTCTCACATGAGTCCATGGCATGGTCATATTTGACGATTTCAAAAACTAGGGATTTTCTTAGTAAAAGACCACGCCTCTTTTGCAAAAATGAATGAACATTAGAAAAAACTCAACCATGAGGCCATGGGTAGTGTTCCCACATTGAATGTGTCCAAACTCACTTGTAGGATTGCATGGAATCTGGTTCTGTTGCTTGATTAGAATCAAATGCTATGAGTAGGGATTCACCATGTGTCTCTAAAATCCTCTAGGAGGTGATTTGAAATTAGCCATAAAATGATGAATAGGTATCATATCGATGAACCATTAATTCCGCTAGAATTATGACTCCATAGTAATTTTTTTGGTGCCCCTCTCACATGGATCCATGTCTTAGATATTTTCATGTTCAATGATTTCATAAACAAGGGTTTCACCCAATAAGATATAATGAAATTTTGCAATAAGGTGTCAACATTGGAAATACCTTCATCATGAGGCCATGGGTACTATGACCATGTGGGACCTACCCAAATATGGTTGCAGGATCTCATGAAACTCAATTCATTCTACCCAACTTGTTGTATGCATGAGGTATGGATTCAAGTGAAACCTTGAATCAACCTTGAAAACAAGCTATGATAAGATATAACTAGCGGCCTAGATCAAATGACAAACTTAGAAAATTCCTCATGTAATTTATATGACATTGAGCTTGAAAATGGCCTTGCATTGGATAACTACGGTACTAGATTGATAAGTGGATGTGTGTGGATCACAATGAAAGTGTAGATGAGGTGAAATGACAAGTTTTATATGGATTTCCAAGTTTTGCAAAATAATATATTAGCGAGCGAGACACACCAAAAAATGGTATTCCAAGCCTAAAATAACAATTGAATGATCAAATTTGATAAATGCAAGGGTTAATTAAGTTAGGGTTTGATGTTGTAAGGTTTTTGTACGTGATTTTTAAGCTGATATGTGTGTGCATTAAATGTGATTACTAGACCATAGCAGGTTGTGAAGGAAATTTCTTATGCATGTTGGGGCATCTTGAATTCTATGGCGACAATTTCATCCTCGGATAATTGGTAATTAGGGTTTTGAGATGAAACCCTAAGGTGTAGATGGAGGAGAAGAGGATATGTCTTTCCTTAGACTACTTGTTTGTGTGATGTGTGTATATTGGATATCCTTGGTGTGATTTAATGTTTTTCTTGGTCTTTTCCTAGACTTAATGCTTAGTCCAACTTCATTTGGCATATAGGAGTCTAGCTAATGTGCAGTAATGTCAAACTCTTAATTAAATAGTTTGAACTGCTAATAAACTCCTCCAAAATCCTAATAAACTCATGCATCACTAAGTTGGGCATCTAGCTAATCTACAGTTGTCCATCAACGTTTTTTTGGTATTGTCATCTCAATTTTGGAATTGGGATCCTCTCTCTACTGCAGGTCATAAAAAAGAACCGAAACCCTGATTACCTAGAACACCTTAGGAACTTAACATTTTTGATCTCACACTCTCAAGACAAATCATAAAGTGGACAATAACTTTCAATGGACTCTTTGATGAACTATGCAACGATTTTCTAGTGTTTTGTAATTCTCAACTCATTGCCTTCTTTACACCACAACATATAGAGATGTAGATCAATAAGTTGCTCACAAAATCTTCTAGAGTTCGAACGATCGGTGTATATGGAACAGATGCCATTGGAAAAACAATGTTGCTTTCGAAAATATACCATACACACAAAGAGGTTAGTGATTCTTTTGATGTTGTCATTTGGGTTACCCTTGCTCGATTTCCAATATTGAAGTTGTAGGGTGCCATTGCTTCTAAAATCAATTTAGAGTTGGTTGAAACTGATGTTGACAAGCTATTGATGAAATTGTCTGCATATGTGAGGGCCAAGCATATTTTCCTAGTTTTAGATGACATGTGGTAAACATTCGATCTCGAAAAATTGAGCGATGTATTAACCATGACCGAGCGAGCAAAGACATATTCTCTACTTGCAATAGAGAATCCTGATTGAAGAAATGAAGCCAAAAAAGTCCATGAAAATAGAACCCTTTCCACAGAGGAAAGATGGGATTTTTTTTCCAAATGGCTTTCAAAGAGGCCGAAGGGGGTCATGCTCCTTAGCAGATAGAGCGTATTTCCACACAAGCCTCGAGCTAGTGTAAAGGTTTTCCCCTCACCATAAATGTAATAGCCTCATCCATGATTTGCAAGAGTGATGAATGCAAAAGAGTCTGAATTTCATTGTCCCAATTGCTGATCATCCTCGCATTGATCAATATTTGTTTCATTGATTGTGATGGAGCTACGATTGTTTGCCCGATTCTAATTTCAAAATTTGTTTTATGTATTGTGCCATGTTTCCTCAAGCTACTACATTTCCAGTAAAGCCATTTGTGCAAATGTAGATATCAAAAGGCCTCATGAAGACCAAAGATGTCGGATGTGTTCATTTTCTTGAAAATTGGTTCTTATTCCAAGTGCAACCTATATAAAATGTGATTGTAGTTCACGATGTTTTGGGCAACATGGAAATATACATTGGAGAAACTTCTGTGGAGAAACGTGTGTTTAGGGCAGGCCAAATGTTTTGACAATTTCCTAACATGGGGATTCGTGACTGCAATAGATTATGAGTTCTAGGTAGTAATATTAGGTTTCTCCCTGCAATGGAATTGGGATGTCATTGAAAATTGGTGACTCTATTCCTCAGAAAACTCGAAGTCATTTCCATTATCATAATGGGAACTTAGAGAACTCAAATTTCTAAATTTGAGTTGGACTAAAATTGAAAATGTGGATGAACGCATAGGTAATCTCTCTTCCCTTCAAATCTTTGACCTCCCAAATAGTAAAGCTTAAACATATGAGGTATTTTGATTTTAGAGAGTGTGATAACCTAAGGTTGATTCCCAAAGAGATTACCATCCTTCCAACTATGAAATAATAGTGCAATAGGGATTTAAATCCAACATTCACTATATTCACTAAATGTGGAGTGGTTTCTTTATTTTGGAATTTGTAAATGGTTGATCTTAGAAAAAAATTTAAATGCATGTTTATTATTTTTAATAAGAATCATTTTGGTATTAGGCACCCTTATGTAATTAAATATTTTATTTGGTATAGAATGAGTCCACTCTCAACTTTGGATGGATCTTCCATGTAACTTTTAGCTTTATAAACTAGCAACAACTTTATTAATAAGATTAATATGTTAGGATTACATCCACAAGCATGTATTTAACATATTTAAAAAATAAAACATTAACAATTTTTCAAATATATTCCTTATTCGTAAAGTATTAATCTTAGATGGTAGTTAAAAATTACAGAAAATTGAGATGATATATACTTTTGAGATAATACATAAATTCCCTTTTGTATATCAATAATTAAAATTGTTGTCAGCCAAAGAAAGTGTGTCAACCTCCATTGACCGAAAAGTTGGAACATATCAAACACACAAAAAACAGAAACAGAAAGGACGCATGGATGCAGGTGCAAACTCCAACTCTGGTAAAAGGAAAATTTTATATTCAAATTAAATTTGCAATTCACAGCTTATGTTTTTGACATACAAATGCTATTGTGTCATACTTACTTCAGCTGGACCTCAAAATTTGTAATATCCTTGAAACAAAATTGTCTTCAAAGACTACGTTATTGCACAGAAAGAATGAAAAATTTAAAATTTAAGACTCAAGCCGCAGTAAGTTAAGAAAACTGCACAGAAAGATTGCTTCCTCCAAGATTGTTTCTGTAGGCAAGGAGAGAACAGTACTAGAAGTGGGTTGTTGCAATGAGGGGTGAGAGAGCGTCATTGCTAGCTTCTGCTGGCTGCTGGCTACTGGATAAGAGGGAGCGAAGAGAGACCTGGATTCTTCAATAGCTCAACAGAGAGATCAAATCCTGGAAAGTGCTACGAGATTAAGTTCATAGTAGT
>LPNX010272608.1:76806-150342 GCA_001517045.1 Pseudotsuga menziesii
TCTTCATTCTTATGGAACCGACATTCCCGGCCGGACATTTCTGTCATGATACCAATTCTTACAGCTACGGATGCCGCTGTGATATCTGGATCACAATGAGAATGGATCAAACTGAAAATAGATACCCTTTAAATATCTTTGACATAGAAATTTCTATAGATTTTGTTAACAAGTCTGTGAGACTGTATCCCTCGTTTATAAAATTTTCATGTCCGGACTTCTCTAGACAAGTCAAATTTAAACTTCTCTACAGCCAGAGATCCAAGGGTTCACAATGCTGCAGCCAGAGCATTTATTACTCGACCTGGTCGGACTTTTGGACCGGACTCTTTTGAGATCAAAGGGTTAACAATGCTGCAGCCAGAGCATTT
This sequence comes from Pseudotsuga menziesii, assembly GCA_001517045.1. Taxonomy (NCBI): domain Eukaryota; kingdom Viridiplantae; phylum Streptophyta; class Pinopsida; order Pinales; family Pinaceae; genus Pseudotsuga; species Pseudotsuga menziesii. The sequence goes on from LPNX010272608.1 coordinate 77,178, forward strand.
ATTACTCTAATGCATGTAAAATATTGTTCTCCTCTCTACAATTTAAACTTGACCTGGTCGGACTTTTGGACCGAACTCTTTTTATCTCGACAAGTTCTTATTCCACTTCGACCTATTTACTTCCACCGACTTACTCAAGTGTTTTACTTCGACCAACTTACTTTTACTTCTACTTTTTATCTCCACAAGTTCTTATTCCACTTCGACCTATTTACTTCCACCGACTTCCTCAAGTGTTTTACATGGACCAACTTACTTTTACTTCTACTTAAGAGTTCTACTTCTTCCGTCTTACTTTTATTTCTAGGGACCCACTTACTTGCTAGGGACCCACTTACTTGACTGTTTTACTTCCGACTAACTTTTTTTTGAGACCTATGCAGGCTCACTTACCTCTGTAACTCACGGCCTTTTTGTAGCTTCACTCCGTAACATCCGACTAACTTTTTTTTGAGACCTATGCAGGCTCACCTACCTCTGTAACTCACGGCCTTGTTGTAGCTTCACTCCGTAAGTGATGGCATGCATCAGATCTCTCTAGACAACCACTATGGCATGTTTCCTCTTTTCTGCTAATGAGGATAGATATTATGTATTGTAATCTTTCTCACATATGAGTACAAAATTTATTCATTCCTTCTCTCTCGTTTTCATTATTTTTCTGTTTTGCAAGTTGTGTGTTCTCTTGCTAAATAGATTTTTTTGTGCAGGTGTTCAACACACATCTACATGGTATCAGAGCTCTACTACTAGGGCAAAGGCGTTACAGGTACAAAAGATTGAAAATCATTAGAAGAATAGAGTTTCCAAGGGAAGTTATTTTCACACAATACAATTATTTTGCATGGGAAGCAAAGATGAAGATATTTATTCGAAGCAGAGGATTGTATAGGATTGCTATGGCCACGAAGGTTGAGCCTACAACAGCCATAGAAAATTCCAAATACCTCAATCGAATGGATGAGGCCTACGGAGCCCTCTGCATGAACATCTTCCGTGAACTGTTTTTCCATATTTATTCTTGCAAAACTACTAATGAAGTTTGGCTCACCATGAAAAGACTCTTTGGAAAGAAAGATGAGATGAAAGGCCACATTCTCAAAGTGGAGATGCTCTATTTGGATCCACGAAGCTTTGACAATATACAAGATTTCTTCACAAGATACTAGGAGTTTCTACTGCAACTCAAGGGTTGCGGGGTTGATAAATATAAGGAGGAAAAACAGAGGGTTATATCCATCCTTTCTAAGCTTGGACCCGAATAATCTGTATTTGTCTCCATGTTTCATTCAATGAGGCTCACCTATGGTAAGAACTGGACTATTCCCACTCTTGATTCTTTTATTGAATCTTTGTCTGAGGAACAAGAAAAGCTCATCAGTATGGGAAAAATCAAGGGATCCAAGGCACATGTTCTTGTTGTGCATGATGGTAGTCATAACCCAAAACAAAGATATAAATCCAAAGATAAAGGAAAGGCACATGCAAATCCAAAGAAGGAAGGGAACACTGAACCCTTCAATGATTCCTCTGGATCCAAAGGTGAAAAAGGGAAGAAATTGAAGAAATGCACATATTGTGAGAGAGGATTCCATCCAAAATCCTCATGCATGAAGAAGCACATAGATCATATGGCTGAGCTACTTTAGAAGCGCAACCTTGGGGATCACATTCCAGAGGGAGCCAAGAAGAAGCCTAAAGATCATGCTCCTCAGAAAGGTAACTCTAGCCATGCTTTGATTGCCATTAATTCATCTCCCTATGCAAGGATTGTAGATTCAGGTGCACCTCACCACATGGTTGCCACCAAGGAAGCATTATCTTCATTGGATGCATGCAAAGGTTGTCCTATACTCATGGGGGATGATTGTCCTGTTGAGATCACCGACAAGGGCATAATTGAACTCAATCATTGTAGCTTTGAGGATGTGCTACATGTTCCAAAACTCTCAGTGAATCTTCTCTCCGTCTATGAGATTAAACATTCTGGCACCAGAAATAGATTTGAATTCACTCATGATGATGTGAATATATTCGACATATAAAACAACTCTAAAGTTTCCACTGGTCAAGTTAGTCACAAATCTAGGATTTACATCTTTTCTGAATTTATTGAACCAAATTCTGCCTTATTACTTACACATGCTGATGATAGTAGTAGGTTATGGCATGAAATATTTGCTCATCTTAATTTCAGATACATGCAACAACTCTACAAGGAGGGAATGGTCATTGGATTTCCCAACATTCATTTTTCCAAAGGAGTTTGTCAAGGATGTGTTCCTCGCAAACATCCTCAATAGAAGTTTGAAAAAGGGAAGGCTCAGAGGGCCTCCTCTCCCTTGGAGCTCATCCATAGTGATACGATGGGACCCTTTCCTCGTCTTTCCATTAACAAGGTGAGGTATGTGCTTACATTTATTGATGATTTCTTACAATATACTTCGGTGTATTTTCTCACGTAGTAATCCAAATTTTTTGAACATGTCAAAGACTTTAAAGCACCTGTAGAGAATCAGTCCATGAGAAAGATCAAAATCCTTCGCACAAACAAGGGGGGGGAGTATGTGAACATGAATGTTCAACATCTTTGTTCAAAATAAGGTATATAGTTGCAACATACAATACCATGCACTCCACAATAGAATAGATTGGATGAGAAGAAGAACAGATCCCTCAAAGAGATGGCCTCTTGAATGTAGCATGCAAGGTCTCTTCCTTTTAAACTATGGGTCGAGGCACTTAACTGTTCCAGCTACATACAGAACACATCTCCTGATAGATCTGTCAAAAACATGATAAATTTTGAGGCATGGAGCAGTTGCAAACCGGAAATCACCCACTTTTGAATATTTGGGTCCTGTGCATGGGCCCGCATACCCTATGAAAAGAAGAAAGCATTAGATTCTCAGAGAATTGCATGCATCTTCGTGGGATATTTCGATGATATGAAGGGTTACAGGTTCATTGATCCCTCAATAGAGAAGCTCTTTATTAAGTGAAGTGTCCAGTTTGAAGAAATACCCTTGCATGCACTATTGGAGTCACATGAAGAGACTTTTGTTCCTCTACCTGCACCAAACATCCCTGATGATGAGTCCACTCATTCAGATCATCATTCATATTTGAGTTCAGATTATGAAGGAGAACATGAGCACAAATACGTTGATCCATATCCTTTCTCCCCTGAGAGAACAAGGAGCTTAAGAGGGATATATGCACAGACAACCACAAAGGATGCAGGTGAGCTTGTGGGGGATCCAGTGGATCCGAGGACGCAGTCCCAGTTTAAGGACCCTTCTCATGCACTCACAACTACTGAATTAATGATTCCCATGCATTGTTACATGGTTTTATATTCATACCCGCAGGCCTATGCAGAGGCTACATAGAATCCCCTCTCGGAAGCTGCTATGCAGGATGAGTACAACTCTCTCCTCTAGAACCAAACTTGGGATCTGGTTCTACTTCCTTCAAACAAGAATATTTTCAAATGTAGATGGGTCTACAGGACCAAGAAGGAAATAGACGGATAGATCAATAGATACAAAGCCAGGCTAATTGCAAAAGGTTTTCAGTAGCTTCATGGGTTAGACTATGATGAGACCTTTGTTCCAGTAGAAAATATGGATTCCATTCAATTGGAACTTGCCATTACTGCAGCCACAATGTGGAAAGCACGTCAGATGGATGTGAAGAATGCATTTCTTCACTGTGATCTCTCTGGTCTACATGGAGCAGCCACAAGGATTCATACAAGATTCATCCTTGCTTTGAAGACTGAAGAAGTTTCTCTGCAGCCTTAAGCAATCCCTGAGAGCATGGTATGCCAAGATGGAATCCTACCTACTATCCCAAAACTTTGTATGGTGTAAGTCAGAAATGAATGTATACATGCTTAGGAAAACTGACTCACTTTTGCTACTAGTTTTATATGTGGATGATTTGTTGATCAGTGGCAGCTCGACTTCAACACTTGCTATAGTCAAGAGGATTACGTATGATAGGTTTTTGACGATGGACATGGGTCCATTACATTTCTTCCTTAGTGTTCAAATCAGCCATGATCCCTCAAAAATCAAACTATCTCAGCCCAAGTATGCTCGAAATCTCCTAAAGAGATTCCATATGACAGACTGCAAGTCTGCACAGACTCCTTTCCTATATGGGGTGAAAATTGAGGATGGCGGGAACACTCCATTGGTTGACAGGACTCTGTACAGAATACTAGAGGGTAGATTTTTGTATCTTACACACTCTAGACTCGACTTCTCATATGTAATTTGGGCAGTCTATAGATTCATGCAGGAATCGCATGAGCTACATTGGAAGGCTTCCAAGCAGATCCTTCAATACGTACATGGAACCATCGCCTTTGGGATTCACTATGCAACAGATTCTACATTGGATCTCAAAAGATTCACTGATTCTGACTGGGTTGGAAATAACATTGATCGCAAGTCCACATCTGGGTACTCACTCAGTCTAGTTTTAGGGCCCATTTTTTGGTCGCGCAAGAAGTAGGATGTTATTTCTCTAGCTTCAGCTGAGGGCGAATATAGAGGGGTAGTCAACATAACCATTCAGGATTTGTGGCTACAACATTTTCTCACTAAGTTGGGAATCCAGTTCCATCGAATTACTTTCATCTGGTGTGAAAACCAGAGCACTATGAAGTTCTACAGAGATCCACTAGAGAGGAAGCATACGAAGCACATAGAGATCCACATCCACTACATATGAGATTTGGTACATGAGCAGATCATCGATTTGCAGTTCTGTCCTTCAACTGAACAGTCTGCCGACATCTTCACCAAGACCTTCACTGCAAAAAGTTTCCACTCTTTGCACCATCATCTTGGAGTGAAGGACACAGTTTCCTAGCAACTATATTTTTCTTCTTTTGCTACATTGTATCTTGAGGGGGGGTTTTCCCATCAGCTTTCCCCATCTTCCTCATTTTATTTCAGTGTTCATTAGTTGCATTGTTTTTGGGTGACCTAGTATGGTCTTAGTTGTTGGGGCACTTTCTTTATTACCCCATAGTAGTTGTTAACCCAAAAATCCCCCACATAGCTCTCTATGGCCTACACCACCCAAGGACACCATCTCACAACTCCCATATCACTCCATCAAACCTTCCATTAGACCCCCACACCTCCAAAAGAACCCAAGGAAGAAGAAAAGGGATAAAACGCCCAAAAAGAGCCCAAAATATCCCCCTAGGAGCTAAAACCCTAAAAGGGGATAAAGTTAGAGTGGAAGGGGCTAAAGGCCCAAAAAAAGGGGCTAAAGCCCTCACCAAGGGCTTAAAACCCTAAAATCCTTTGGAAAAACTATAAAAGGAGGGTGGGGGGTCACTCTAAAAACACTTCTCCCTTTCCTATTGTTATGCTACCCGTGGATGCTTTGAGACCTTTGCCTCTCAAACCACCCACATTCCCTCTCCTCCACATCCATTCCCATTTGATCCATTTCTCCCCCAACCAAGAGAGAGAGGCTTCCAGGAGCTAGGGCATGGTGTCCCATTACCCACTAAGAGAAGGTATATTTGTGTTTTTGTGTTTGCTTCTTAGCTATTTAGATTGTTTTGACTTCTAACCATTGTTTCTTGTAGGTTTTATTTAACATTGTTTGTAGGTTTCTCCATTGTAGCTTAGGTTTGTTTTGCAGGGTTTAAGGAGGCGAAACGCTAAACCGTTTTTTGCAGAGTGGTTCACAAAGCTTCCACTTCTTCTCTCTGCTCTTGCTTATGATATAGTTTAGTTCTGTTTTTCTGTCACTAGATTAGCTTAGTTTAGTTTACGGTTCTGTTTACTTGCATTTCCATTTCGTTTTTCCTGTTTTCCAATAGTAGGAACCTACCCTTGTGCCCTATAGGAATAAGGGAGTCATTCCTGCTCCTGCAGTGAGGATAAATCCTCACTACAGCATTGGCGACCATACCAGGTCGATCCTACAAGATCCTTGGGCCAAAATTTCATTTTTTCAAGTTTTTTCAATTTTACCCTAGTTTTCAAAAAAAATCTAGTTAAATCTGTCTTAAATCTTGTTTATTTCATGTTTTAGTTACTGCTGAAGCCTCTACTAGGAAAAACCGAGTCAGATTGACCCTAGTACAAGTTACTGTAAGCCATATCTAACTCTCTCTCACCAAAAAACCTCATTCCGGAGCATGGTCCTCTTATCGGGGAAAAAGGTGAGATTGGGGCACTCTTAATGAGCAAACAAGTGCGAATTCAACCCAGAAACTCAGGTTGTGGTTGTTTTTGCATTCTGTGCGACCCCCTCGCTCATTTATGAAAAACTCTCGCACCCCCCTCGCTAGATTTGGTCAGAAATGTGCGGCCTGTCACACAGAAGTCGAATTTAAGATTTATAGACAGTAATTTTCAGTTTCAGAGGACTGTTAGTGCGGCCTAGCCCCATCTGTCCACCATTGCAGGTCATTTTTAGTTTTAGTTTGTATTTTCTACAAATAATTTCATGAACAATGTGTAAATGTTAAATGAACCATTAATGCTTAATAAAATGAACTAGTCTAACTAAAAATAACTTAAAAATAACCATCTTGCTTCCCCCATCCTCCTCTACCCAGTCATCACCCTCCGGGCTATTCTGGGATACGATCAAGGGCAAGCTCGTATAGATCTAGGCACTCCATGATATTTTTCCCAAACCACTAAAACGAGGTGACCTGGAAGGTAGAGGGGGTAGACAAGGACGGCTTCTCACAGTGCTAAGTGTCCTCCCTGTTGACCAACCTAGCATCCGGGAGGTGACCTAAGGATCTACAGATGGGCTTAGTCCCATTGTGTTGAGAGCCCAACACCTTCTCTTGGTTGAAGAAGAATATCACTGTGAGGTAGACATTTAGTTAGGCTAGCAATCCAGGGTTAATCACTGTACTTGTTTACAAATTTCTGTTTATGCTTGCATACAAAACCATGACATGAAATCTACCATGGATTCATAAACCATATTGCAACAACCAAATACTAGAACAAACAAGAAAACCAACACACCATACCAAATAATTAACCCAACTCAGTTCATGACGTTGAGTAAGCCTTAAAATTTACCAAATGTACACTAAGTTCAATCAATTCTGCAATCTTTGAGGACATAAGTCCTTGACTGCTTCAACTATGGGAAGTACTTGGGCGTTGCCCAGAAACTCATTGTGAGGAGTACCACATGAACCTTAAAGTAGCTGGCTGCTGAGAGGAATTGCCAAGAGAAACAGGCAACGAATCCTTCCAATTGAGTAGAAGCACCCATGAGGAACAAGCCAAGCACTGTCTTCTGGAAGTCTTGGTGGCTGAGAGACCACCTTCAGCCAATAGGAAGCCATTGAAACCAGGGTCCAAATCTCATACCCACTAGTTTCATACACAAAAGCAAACACAATTGATCCTCCACGATCTTCCTTACGCCTAAGAGGAAAACCACCGCCATTTGGAACACTTGATCGGCACCGTTGAAGCCACTCTTAGTGATCTCCCACATCGTTAGAGGGCCACACAACCTCTAATTCTGATTCAGACACATATCAGTCTGAACCAAGCCTCCACACTGCACCATTAAGCCCCATGGCTAGCACAAACCCGGATCCATTTTCCTGCCTAACCTTAGCAAGTGGACCCATGTCCACATCACAACCTGTCACCCACAACTTGGCAAGTGGCCCAAGCACAGTCATGCAGGCTGTCATTAGCCAACTACCACCACCCATAGTGACCAGCCAAGTTGACCCAGTGGTAAGAAACGGGGGTAGTGGCCCCTCCACACACACTGCCCCTCCTGCCACATAGGGGGGCAATACACCGGCCACCTACATTGCCCCTACTATCATACATGGGGGCAATTCCCCCGCCACCCATACCACCCTCCACACAGCACTTGGGGGCATTGGCCCATTCACAATGGTGCCACCACAAGTCCCCCCAACTATCTAGATGCACTATGCACCTACAAACCCCACCCCCATTGCATCCCCATCCCACATTAACTTGGGATCAAATCTGCCCTTCATGGCTCATCTGAACTTGCCTGATTTGGCTAGATTAACAAACAACCCCATCCACCACCAAGATTTTTGGCCACCCATGCCAACTAAGCTACCATCAAACATCCCCAAGTTTGAAGGCAAAGCCGGGGAATGTCCCCAAAACCACATAATGACATTCCATCTATGGTGCTCATCCAACAGCATTGTAGATGAATCCATTAGGCCAAGGCTATTCCAACGCACCCTTACAGGTGCTGCGGCCAAATGGTACATTGAGCTGCCACAAGCCAAGTACCCCGACTTCAACTCCCTAGCCTTCATGTTCCTACAGTATTTCCAACTCCCTATCAGATATGATGAGGGGGTGGAGATCCTGTTATCCTATCGCCAAAGCACCGCCACTCACATAACTGACCATATCCATGAGTGGAAGTGACATTGTAGCTTATGCAAAATCCAACTAGATGACAAGATCTTCTTGGATTGGTTCCTTAAGACTTTGCTCCCGCCCATCGCAAAGGACGTTGCATCTGAACATCCCTAATCTGAAGAAGAGGCCATACTGAAGGCCCAACAATTTGATCTCATTTATGCCCAGTCTAGATACCTGTACACTGTCATTCCAGACACTCCTCATCCAAGTACCTCCTACTGCGATGCACCGGGGGCATCCCACGCTATAGACGGCATCATAGGGTTAGTCTCCCAACAACCATAGCCTTGACCAACACCACCTACTGTTACACCACAACCAAGCAACACCGCTAATGTTGCTTACCAAAACCAAGCTTCGAACTACACTAGAATGATGTATCAGTCTAGAGTGACAACTTACTATGCACAACCTGTGCCACCGCAATAGGCTCAGGCCATGACTTGGCCAACATAGTAGTATGTGGGGAAAATGCCCACATTCATGGCACCACCACGTCCACAAATCTACTATGCACTACCAGTACAACAAGTTCAAGCCCCCACCGTGGTTGCACCCGCTCCGTTGGGACAAGTGTTCTCACAACAAAACCGTCCCAACTAGCCTGTCCCCAACAATCAACAATGGCAAGCTAGAAATAACCGGCCCCGTAACCAAGGCAATAACCAACCGCATGGAGACGGTCAACAATCGAATCCTCCCAACAATGTCGTGAAAAACTGGCCAGCCCAAAACCATTCGTGACCAAATGCACCAAGATGCAATGCCCCATTACGCACAAACCAACCATGCACACTCTGTGAGGTCTATGGGCACTACACATTTGAGTGTCCCCTCATGGGGTGCGCCAAGAAAGCCATTTGGAACAAGGTCCAATAGGCTACCAATGCTACAAACCAAGCACAACCCAACCCGACACCACAAGGAACTCCCCCCATGGTGCTTCAAAACCCACTGCCATTCCAAGGATTGGTGGCAACCGCACCCCCTCCCCAACCCAACCCCAATGCTCTGGGGGCACCGTCCATGGCTAAAACAAGTGTTCACCACCTGCTAACCATGACCACTGAAGAGGTCAACTTACAGACTAGATGAAATCAGTACAGTACCACCACTGAACCTGCCGACTCATCAGTAGCATCCATGTCTAAGATAGCCAAACTACCTCTCCAGTTACCCCCATTTCCATGCCCCCCCATACACAAAATCACCAATAATGCCACAGCTAGAGCTACAGTCAGCTATAGCATTGTGGATGATTTGGCCCAAATGCCAACCACCATGTCATCTCTTGAGGTACTTAAAATGTGCCCAACACAATGGAAAGCCTTACTAGCCACTCTAGGGGCAGTAGACACCTCCAACTCCAAGTTAATCACATTTGACATGGAGAATGGAGATCTGCGCATGCCCTCCACTATTGCCATCCAAATCCCGATGTCCATCCGGAACTTGGTTGTGCACCGACCCATAGTGGATGAGGGGGCACCAATGTGCGTCATGTCTACCTTGGTTTGGCAGAATCTTGGATCACCAATTTTGCAATCGTCCTCCATGACTCTGCGGGATTATGATGGACACCCCACTAAAGCCCAAGGAATCCTCCCCCATGTCCCCATCACATTAGCCGAGAAGACAGTCCTGATTGACATCGAAGTTATCAACGCTCAACTGGACTACAACCTCCTCCTCAGAAGGAGTTACATGTACGCCATGCAAGTCGTCGCGTCAACTCTCTTCTGCCTCATGATGTCCCCCCATGAAGGGAAGATTGTGACGGTTGACCAGCTCACCTACCATGATCCGCAAGGGTTAACAGCACCTGCCAACATTATCCCTACCATCACCACCATTGAGCCACCAGGGGCGACCACACACGCTAACATCATCCTTGCAACCAACATTGTGGTTGAAAACACACTAGCCTTCCCATCGTTGAATGTGGGCCCTGGGTTGTTTATCGATCCCACTATGACAACTCCTTTCTCGTTGGTGTCACCACCACCAACACAAAAGAAAACTACGAACTTGTGCATGGTCTCATCAAGCACCGCTACACCCAAACTACAACCGCAGACACAACCCCAACCACAACCACAACATCGTCTGTAGCCGCAACACCAACAACAGTCACAAAATCAACTGCAGGAATAGCATTATGCGCAGCCGCAACCACAACCTCACCCCCACATGCAACCAGCTGGGATTTATGTGGGCATATCTCCAGTCCATACAATTCCCTTCCTCTTTCCCCCACCTAGTGTCATGAGAAAATTGATCATGGCCACCTTTAGCCTACCCAACTTTACAATGGGGATCTCGGTGTGGTATCTTTATCCACCAACTCAACCAACAATGCCCCAGGTTCTGTTAACCCTGGTGCAACCTTTTGCAATTGAGTCTCACCCTCCACCCGGTCCGCACAAGCCAACCACCGCACCCGCACCTACACCTCCCCAACCCAAAAGGGCTAGGGGTAAAAACACCAAAGCCACCGCAGAACCACGACAAGTCCCACCTTGTGCCATCTGTGAACAACAGGGCCATCGAACTCAGAATTGCTCTAAAATCCCAGTGATCCGTGCACATCTGAATGCTATGGACATGAATGAAAACATCCCCGCGTTTGAACTCCCAACCGCACTAGTAGTCAAGAACAAGGATTTGAGGACAAACCATGCTTGCGCCCTTTGCGGCTTGTATGGACATTACTCCCACCATTACCAATACTTGCCTAAATTTCGAATGGCTCTAGCTAACCTCCGTCAACATTCCCTTGAGTCTGAGATCACTCTGATCGAAGAAGTTCACCCCCCACCTCCTTCTTCAGACAGTATGTCCATCTACATGATGTCTAGTTCAGCAAACCCTCTTGTCTCCACCATCACCGACGGTCCATCAGACCTGTGTCTTCTGTTGTTTCCCCAGCCACATCCGCAACCTCAGTTGCAACCTCAACCTCAGTTACTAGGGAAACAGTGGGGTTCATTCCTTATCAACAAAATCCTTTTTCTTTTCCCTTTCATTTTCCTACCATCTGAGATTGTGAGTAAGTCTGTCTTGGCAACCTACAATCTATAGGATTTCACACTGGGAGATCCTGTGTGGTACCTTGAACCACCTACCGTACCTCTGAGGCCCTAGGATGTGTTGACTCATGTCTAGCCAATTGAGATGATGTGGCACCTACCTCCAGGTCCATCAAAGATCCCTCCCATCTCTAGGCCTGCCCCTCTTCCTCCAACAGAGACTAGGGGCAAGGCCACAAAAGCCACAACCAATACCATTTACATGATCTCTAGCACAACTCTTGGGGGCATAACTCTTCATTGACTCTGATGGACAACTCTTGGAGATCCCCCGCAATGGGCTCTAGGTCAAGAAATTTTATGCTTAACATCACCAATGAGTCACTTCATTTTCCTTTTCTTGTTTACCAACATTTTTTAGCACAAATCAGAGGTAGCACCATCAGCTGCTAATCCAAAGTCACTCAGAACTGGTTCGAGACACCTCTCACACCTCCAGGCTTAAATTTCCATTTCTGAGATCATCGTCTCACATTTAATAAATTAATTTCGGGACCATCTCCCACAAGTCACCTCGATTTACGAGCCATGACATGACGATGCAAGTTTCTATGGACTGGTACTCATATCACACTTCCTGACCGCAACTCATGCAAGCTGTTGGATCGCTGCCCATTAAGGACTGTAATTTTAGCTTTTATTTTGTATTTTTAACACATAGTTGTCTTTTCCATTCACCACACCTTACGTGGACCAATGGACCACTGTCCACAAAACAATTTATTTTTCTTGCATATATTTGGCATATAAATGCCTCCGGACTTGTACTTACATCACGCTCTCCTGACCTTTGTCCGAGAGCCAGCTCGGTTTGTGTGCCTTTACCACATTGACTCCCGAGCCTTTGCTGCCATCTATCCCACACATGTATTGGTATGTTTTGAGAGCCTTCTACTCCGTCCATACTGCATGGATGACCTGTGGACCTCTGTCCACCATCTCAACATGGGGCACCGCATGTGCCACCATCGGTTGACCACATTGGAGTTTCGTTTAAGCTCTTTTTTGACTCCTTAAAACAATGAAAAGATCGCTGAGTGCAGCTGCTTCCTTTCTCGCTCGCTAAAGTATAGGAAAGGGTGTCTACATCGTCTCGTTTATTTCCTTTTGCGGACCATGTAGACCATTTCATGAAAAGGACCTCCTTGGCACACTCAAGCCAAGAACGTACCTGTCATGTTCCCATTTTGACAGCACCATGAAGTAGATCGAACCCTATGGATCCTAGTGACAGATTGAATTAAATAATTAATAAGGGTTTAAGATGAGGAAATTAATTAATTAGGTGTGTGCATTTAATTTTATTCATAGTTGCTACCCACTTGGAATAAATAATTATGGAGCATTTAATATTATTGCTACAATTAATATTTTTATTAATTATGCAATTAAATGATAAACTTGCCAAGTCAAGTAAGCACTAGTGTCCAAAAATGTTGCCAAAAATGAGAAAAGAGGAATATTTCAGGAAAAGCAACATAAATCCAGAAAGCAAGATAAACCAGGAAAAGCAGGAAAGTTCAGAAAAGAAGGAAAGTCAGAAAAAGAGGAAAAATAAGGAAAGGCAAAGCAAAGAAAAGAAAGGAAAGTATGTCCACTCATGGGTGACCTATTCTCACAAGTCACCAAGCCAAGTAACTTGCTCAATAGGTCAACATTAATTCTATAAAAGAAGTATTCCAGCTCCATTATTCAGTTTGGATGATTTGATATTGTGGTTATGTTATGTGAGCATACTCTCTAAGTGTTGTGCCTCAGAACATTGGGTGATGATCCCCAAACCCCTCCTCCCTTCTCTTCCATCTCCCTTTCTATCTATTGCAGGTATGGAGCGCTAATGTCAGCCATTTAAGCTTATTACAGAAGTTATTACAGCCTCCATCATGTTCAGGTTGAGCTCCAGTGAAGCCCATGCTTCACCTATGCTCACAGCCCCTTGCTGGTCAAGATTCAGGCCTTCTGCCCCTTAATTTTGGAAGCCTCTTGCAATGGTCAGTAAATAATGTTATTTTTGTTCTGTAGTGTTAGTATATTTTGAACATTACATTTATCAGGTCAAGATATCTCAGACCCTAAAGAATATCATCTCAGTTTCATTAAAAGATCCTATTTTATCAGTGTATGGGGGGGAATTGAGTGAATATGAGTGTTGTAATGAATATTTCATGATGGGAAAGGGATTGAAATAAATTTTAATGTTAAAAGAACCCATATTTACCTCTGTTATAAATCTCAAGTTTCACAGAATTGAATTTGAGGTGATTTAATAGTCTTTTTAAGACCCTAGCTAGATTACTAGTTTTATTGAAATTGATGCAAAATAGGTTCTGTAAACTCAAAATGAGCTATGTCAGTTCCTGTAGGTCAGTAACAGGCCTAAATTCCCCTATAAATCTCCAGAACCATTTTTTTTTTAGGTCATACCACCCTTTTGCATCCTCCTCTGCGCAGGGTTCTCCTTGGCCAAAACTGCCAAAAATCCCAAATTCACCCGAAACTTATTAGAACTTTCCAGAACATCAATGAACTATATAAATCCTTTATTCATGTCATATTAATGCTATAATAAACCTTTTCAAGTTTCCAGAATGCCCTGGTTGAAACAGACCGAACTACTCTCCTTAGTTGCACGGTTTGGCTGCGCAGAAGCGTGGTAGTGCGTTTCCGCAGTGCGGATTCTGAACCCTAAATGGCACCAGATCTAAATGTGTTAGGGGAGAGTAAATTCAATGTCTGATTGTATTTGGTTTCTGCCTGCTGCTCACTCCTTTGTCTGCAAAATTTCCCAGAATAAACCCCTTATTTTCCCAGTCAGAGAAGTCATTGTGTAAACTATTTCAAGTTCAGAAATTTTAATACAATTAACAGAATTGGAGAGTTTTCAGGTCTGTACACCAGAATTGGAACATCACAGTGGTATCAGAGCTATTTCCTTGCATCATCCTGTGGAAATAAATCTCTCATGGAATAAATTTGCAGCCATGTCATACTATGAGGATGACTATGATGAGTAGTATGAAGAATACTGCAGAAGATATGAAGAAGAAGAAATCCTCTATGTTGATGGAGGCATACTAAAACATGAATATGATGAAAACTATTGGACATCAGATGGGGAAGAGATCAGATCTTATTCTCCAATGGTTAAGAAATCCTCGACAGAGATTATTGAAGCATGTGAGAACATGTCTCACTGCTATGAGGACTATCTAGCATTGGGTAGGAATATTTGTGCAAACCTTCCTTTTGGAGATTATAATTATTTCAAGTATGGATTCTGACCCAAGCATGATTATGAGAATTATTTCAAGAGCAGCAAGCTATCCAAAGAGGAACCAATTTGTTCCAACTCTCTAAGAAAAGAAGAAGAAGATAGAACCAAAAATGAATATTCCTCCAAGCCATCAACATGTTCAAGACTTAAGAGTTTGTTTGGTTTTCCTTCAAAAAGAACTTCTAAATATTGTGACATGAGTACCACTAAAGATGAAAAAGTCACAAGTTTCTTGGAGGAGAATAGAAATGAAGTGGACACAGATATCTAGGAGGTGAAGTGCAAATCACCACAAGCTGGTTGCATAAGAGAAGAAGTTGAAGAGGAATCCACTTCAAGTTTGTTGGTGGGTGATCTCCAGATCACTGCTCAAGGTTTTGGATCATGTATGGGTGGTGAGATATCTTTTAGATCTGATCCAAAAGAGAAACACAATTCAGATTTACAGTCACCCCTTGAGCCTCACAAGGAAGAAGAAATTGAGCACATCTCAGTAGGGTGTGAAGCAAAGAAATGGGTGGGTGAACAAGCCACCATAATTCCACCACATAAGGAGGAGAACATAACACATGGCGAGTTAGTAAATTCTGATTTTTATGTGTCATTGTGTAAATCTGATATGGAAGGCACTTCTAGTGAAAATTTTAGAATGGTTGAGTCCCTTACTGATGAGGTTCACAATTCTGGTGTAAAAAATGAATGTAGTATGAAGGATGAAAATTTGAGAGAATATCTTTCTGGTGCACCAAGGATGAATGAGCACTTAAGTTGCATCCCAAATTATGTTGTTGAGGACTTAAAATATGAATATATTGCAGAAACAACATATGGATCAGATTTCAAAACCTCGAGTGCACTACATGAAATTGATCCGGTGATGGAAAATGAAGAGGAGGAACATCTACAAGAACCTCATCTTCTTGCAGGGTCATTGAAGATGGATGAACAGAAGATCCAAGAGGCCCTAAAAATTATCCATGACACTCATGCTTCATTGTCAAATATGTGTTGGGAAGCTGCTTTAATGGAAGACCAATCTTCCTTTGAAGCCATGGAGAATATCCAGAAAGCAATGTCCACAATCAAAGGTAATTTCTCACAATTGCTTTCAGATAGAAATGACATTTTTGAGCTTGTTGAGTTATTGCGGGAAGCATCACTGCATGATCAAGATATTATTTGCATATATGAAGAAGAGAACTACAAGCTCAAAGGTGATTTGTTGGCCACCCAAGATTCTTTGAGATACACTCAAAGTGCCCTCTTAGAATCACAAATGAAGATGGAACAATTCCAACAAGAGTGGCAAGAATTGGCTCAATCCTCAACATTTCCTGAGAGTCATCCCTTTTGGGTAAATGGCATAAAAAATTCCATGGAGGAACCTCATGAGTGGGTGGACCATGAGGAGAATTCTCTTTGGTATGTGCTTGAAGAGTGTGCAAAACAGTTTGATGAGAACCAAACACTTGATTTCTTTCCAAGGAAACTTGAGCTGTTCCTTGAAGACAGTCACTCTCCCATGGAAGAGTGGGATGAGAGAACCCAATTTGGGCCATCCAATAATGAAAAATTTGCAGCCATAAGTCTGATTACTGAAGGTTGCAAACATGCAAACAAGGTTCACAGTTCCTTCCCACATGTCCTAGATTCAGCAACACCAATGGGGAATGAACAGTGGGTGAAGAAATTTTTCTGGTTTGTGACACATGTACAACAAGGGGATCATGATTTGTCTCCATGGGAGATAGATCCTATTGCATAAGAGATGGCTGATTATAGATCATATAAATCAGAAAGTAATATCCATGATTCATCCACTGGATGGTTGGATAGAGGAATCACTGAAGAGGAAAATATGGAAGGTAAAAATTTTATGTCTTGTTGCAAGAAAATTGTTTTTAATATTGCTGGTTTTTCTATGATTTACAAGCAATAGAAAAGGAATGTGTATGCAGCCACTTTTGACAAGAAGGAATCAGATCTACACTTACTTTCAATGTGTGGGTCAATTGATGGAGTTTTACACCCTTGGATCAATGCCAGAGATTTGAGCCATTGGATGAAGAGGGGAGCACCTGTCGAGTTCCATAAAGACCATGATACCTCGTTATTTGAGGGAAACATGAACATGACTGATTTTGATACAACTTACTCTCTTTTGGAGCAGCATTTTAGAACATGGGATCCTCACCCTTGTCACTTGAGTTTCATGTATACCGCACTTGTTCCTTGTGTGCATTGGTCACATGAGAACATTTCAGTTGGAATGGAATGACTGGTGGAATTGTGGCCTCACTTTTTGGAGGAATATTTGGGGATGCATAGTCTTTCTTTGATTCATCCCTACATTGGAGAGTTGCATATCTTGATTGAGGGTCCCTCAAAGTTTCAGGTTTTCATTGGAAAGGACGATTTTCCAATATGGTGGCATGATGTTTTCATCTTTCCCAACATTTCAAATGATGTTGATTTTTTCTTGTTACTAATGTTTGGGGAGATGCAGCATGAACAATGGGATCCAGGCACTATTTTTCTTAATATATTTTTTTGGACAGTATTCCTATACATGAGGGTTCCATACAAGCAATGGGATCCTGGCATTGTTTGTCCTTGGAGAAGTTGTTTGCATGTTGGCATGATGGAGCAAGCCAACCCTATTTTGCACCAGTTCATCTATGTTGCACTTGGTTTCAGTTTCCCACATAGGGAACACCTCATTGGATGGACTTATAGTTTACATAGTAGTAGTATATTTGCATTTTTGATGTTCTTATGGGATCTTGGCACACTTTCCAGATACTTCACTTGGATAGAAGTAGGCATGTTCAATTACAAATGTAGTGAATATTTTATGGGAGAGAGGATTATGATCAGAGTAGTGCAGCAAAAGCATGATGGACCTCTTGGGATACTTTGCTTGAGGACAAGCAATCTTGGGAAGGGAGGACTGTCATGTTCCCATTTTGACAGCACCATGAAGTAGATCGAACCCCATGGATCCTAGTGACAGATTGAATTAAATAGTTAATAAGGGGTTAAGATGAGGAAATTAATTAATTAGGTGTGTGCATTTAATTTTATCCATAGTTGCTACCCACTTGGAATAAATAATTATGGAGCATTTAATATTATTGTTGCAATTAATATTTTTATTAATTATGCAATTAAATGATAAACTTGCCAAGTCAAGTAAGCACTAGTTTCCAAAAATGTTGCCAAAAATGAGAAAAGAGGAATATTTCAGGAAAAGCAGCATAAATCCAGAAAGCAAGATAAAACAGGAAAAGCAGGAAAGTATGAAAATAAGGAAAGTTTAGAAAAGAAGGAAAGTAAAAAAAAAAGGAAAAATAAGGAAAAGCAAAGCAAATAAAAGAAAGGAAAGTATGTCCACACATGGGTGACCTATTCTCACAAGTCACCAAGCCAAGTAACTTGCTCAACAGGTCAACATTAATTCTATAAAAGAAGTATTCTAGCTCCATTATTCAGTTTGGATGATTTTATATTGTGGTTATGCTATGTGAGCATACTCTCTGAGTGTTGTGCCTCATAACATTGGGTGATGATCCCCAAACCCCTCCTCCCTTCTCTTCCATCTCCCTTTCTATCTATTGCAGGTATGAAGCTCTAATGTCAGCCATTGAAGCTTATTCCAGAATTTATTACAGCCTCCATCAAGTTCAGGTTGAGCTCTAGTGAATCCCATGCTTCACCTATGCTCACAGCCCCTTGCTGGTCAAGATTCGAGCCTCCTGCCCCTTAATTTTGGAAGCCTCTTGTAATGGTCAGTAAATAATGTTATTTCTCTTCTGTAGTGTCAGTATATTTTGAAAACTACATTTATCAGGTCGAGATATCTCATACCCTAAATAATATCATTTCATTTTCATTAAAAGATCCTATTTTATCAGTGTATGGGGGGGAATTGAGTGAATATGAGTGTTGTAATGAATATTTCATGATGGGAAAGGGATTGAAATAAATTTTAATGTTAAAAGAACCAATATTTACCTCTTTTATAAATCTCAGGTTTCACAGAATTGAATTTGAGGTGATTTAATAGTCTTTTTAAGACCCTAGCTAGATTACTAGTTTTTAATAACTAGTTTTATTGAAATTGATGCAAAATAGGTTTTGTAAACTCAAAATTAGCTCTGTTAGTTCCTGTAGGTCAGTAACAAGACTAAATTACCCTTTAAATCTACAGAACCATTTTTTTTTTGGGTCATACCACCCTTTTTCATCCTCCTCTACGCAGGGTTCTCCTTGGCCAAAACTGCCAAAAATCCCAAATTCACCTGAAACTTATTAGAAATTTCCAGAACATCAATGAAATATATAAATCCTTTATTTATTTCATATTAATGCTGGAATAAACCTCTGCAAGTTTCCAGAATCCCCTGGTTGAAACATACCGAACTACTCTCCTTAGTTGCACGGTTTGGCTTCCCAGAAGCGTGGTAGTACGTTTCCACAGTGCAGATTCTGAACCCTAAATGGCACCAGATCTAAATTTGTTATGGGAGATTAAATTCAATGTCTGATTGTCTTTGGTTTCTGCCCGCTGCTCACTCCTTTGTCTGCAAAATTTCCTAGAATAAACCCCTTATTTTCCCAGTCAGAGAAGTCATTGTGTAAACTATTTCAAGTTTAGAAATTTTAATACAATTAACAGAATTGGAGACTTTTTAGGTCTGTACACCAGACTTGGAGCATCACAGATCGCTCCTTAAAAAAAATGAAAAGATCGCTGAGTGCAGCTGCTTCCTTTCCCGCTCGCTAAAGTATAGGAAAGGGCGTCTACATCGTCTCATTTATTTCCTTTTGTGAACCATGTAGAACATTTCATGAAAAGGAACTCCTTGGAACACTCAAGACAAGAACCTACCCCTCTGCATACTTTTATGCTTTCTTGGGTAGAGGGGCCACACTTTACGAAAAATCTCACCACTGGTTGTCGTTAAGCTCTTTTCCAGCCATCTCAACAAGAAAAGATTGTTGAGAAAACTTGGTTTTGTTCATGCTTGTAAAAGTATATGAATAACTGTCCAATCAGTATAGGTTTAACCTTTTCCGTCCTGATTGGACTACCAATGATAAAGAAGTCTCTCATCCCCTCTAGGATGAGCGAGCTCTCCTATTTATACTTTTATCCTTTTTTGGGCACAGGAGACTACCAACGAAAAATATCCCCCACTAGAGTCTTCTTCCTGCTTTCAGACTCTCTAAAATTGAAAGCACCATCGAGCATTTACTTTCTTGGGCTCACCAAAAATCCACGAGATCGTACCATAATGGTGTCCCTAGACACCCCCCCCCCCCACAACAAACAGTTTGGAAGCATTCCCACATTGGGTCGCCTTTGTTCAGAGTGCTCTACAATTTGTCTTCCTTGGATCCCATCAGTATCAAAAGTGTCCACCTCCTCCAAGTATTTCCCATCTACAGCGATATTCCCGGTATTACAGCTATGATCCCATTCCCTTGAGTCAGTTTCATTTGCTTCCTGGTCCACCCTATCTTCATACTCTGAACAAAGGAAGTTTGATTCTCCCACTCCCCCCTTCCCCTATTCAGTTCTTTCCCTTCCCTCCCCTCCACCCCCCAATTTAGTGAGTCAGTCCACAGATTGCTTCACACCTTTTGGTTTTCTCCCTCATGCCCTTGGTCAAGGAAACATCATTGCCTTGACTAAGGGCAGGTATCTCTCTATCGACGCCAACACACATATTCCAGAGGATAAACCCAGAGGTCCCTATACCTTGGTTTCATTAACATCATTGATGAGTTCCTTGGACCACTTGAGAGGAGTCCTTAGTGCCTCTCGGGATGGTTTTTTCTCATGTGCTCGACTTCAAATCCATCATCGCACCGTTGAGATTCATACAGGGTTTGTTCTGCACATTACTTGGTCAAAGACCCCGAATGTCACCTAACTCTAGCACATTGATGAGTCCACTCGAGGGACCTAAACAGGTTATGTCCCTTGTGATTTTCAGGTTGCGTTGGAGATAGTATTCATAAGCCCCAATAGCACTTCGATATACCTTTATGATTGATGCAGCATACCTATACCATAGAGAATCTGACTCTCAATCAACGAGTCCACACAACTATGTATCAGATCCAACAGATCGTGAGTCATGAAGATATAGCATTCCATGAGAATGCCATGGGTCCAATGTACCAGATCAATATTGTATTTAGCCTCACATGGAGGCAACCATCATTGTAACAACAGTTGTATATGATCGGCTCTTGTATTTTAGAGCATAGATCAAATCATTCTTTCAACATTGTCACGAGCATGGGGATGACTGCCTTGCCCATATACATGTCACACATTTATTGTATCTCACCCATTGATGGGAACCAAATTAATACAAAACTAAAAGCCAACATGCCCTAGCTGTAGAAGCACTACCTCTACAAAGCAAATCCTATGATGCCCATTGGCCATACGTTGAGCTCCTTCCCTTGCACATCAAGGAGCAATTTGTTAACCAAAAAATCCACCACATAGATCTCTATGGCCTACACCACCCAAGGACACAATCTGACAACCCCCATATTACTCCATCAGACCTTCCATTAGACCCCCACACCTCCAAAAGAGCCCATGGATGAAGAAAAGGGAAAAAAACCCCAAAAAAGAGCCTAAAATAACCCCCTAGGAGATAAAACCATGAAAGGGGCTAAATTTAAGGCCAAAGGGGCTAAAGCCCTCACCAAGGGCTTAAAACCCTAAAATCCCTTAGAAAACCTATAAAAGGAGGGTGGGGGCTCACTCTAAAAACACTTCTCCCTTGCCTATTGTTATGCTGCCCATGGATGCTTTGAGACCTTTGCCTCTCAAATTACCCACGTTCCCTCTCCTCCACATCCATTCCCATTTGAGCCATTACTACCCCAACCAATATAGAGAGGCTTCCAGGAGCTAGGGCATGGTGGCCCATTGCTCACTAAGAGAAGGTATATTTGTGTTTTTGTGTTTGCTTCTTAGCTATTTAGATTGTTTTGACTTCTAACTATTGTTTCTTGCAGATTTTATTTAACATTGTTTGCAGGTTTCTCCATTGTAGCTTAGGTTTGTTTTGCAAGGTTTAAGGAGGTGAAACCCTAACACGTTTTCTGCAGAGGGGTTCACAAAGCTTCCACTTATTCTCTCTGCTCTTGCTTATGATTTAGTTTAGTTCTGGTTTTCTGTCACTAGATTAGCTTAGTTTAGTTTACGGTTCTATTTACTTGCATTTCCATTTCGTTTTTCCTGTTTTCCAACAGTAGGAACCTACCCTTGTGCCCTATAGGCACAGGAGCCATTCCTGCTCTTGCAGTGAGGAGAAATCCTCACTATAGCAGTGTTCAGGGGGGTTGTTGGAGACCCATCCAGGCTCAATTACCTCTATAACTAATGGCCTTGGTGTCAGTTCACTCTGTAACTAATGGCATGCATCAGATCTCTCTAGACCACCACTGTGGCATGTTTCCTCTTTTCTGCTAATCAGGATATATATTATGTATTGTAATCTTTCTCACACACCAATACATAATTTATTCATTCCTTCTCTCTGGTTTTCATTATTTTTCTGTTTTGCAAGCTATGTGTTCTCTCTTGCTATCTAGATCTTTCTTTGCAAGTGTTGAACACTCATCTACAATGTGATATTTGGATCACAATGAGAATGGATGAAACTAAAAATAGATACCCTTCAAATATCTTTGACATAGAAATTTCTATATATTTTGTTAACAAGTATCTGAGATGGCTAAACTTGAGTTATCCCTCAGTTATAAAATTTTCAAGTACGAAATTCCCTCTAGACAAGTCAAAATTTAAACTTGACCAAAATATTTAAAAGACTAAATTTGGTCTAAATTTTGGATCGGACTCATTTTACCTTGACAAGTTGTTACTTGTCTGTTTTGCTGACTGACTCAACTTCGATAGGTTTTCCTTCAACCTATTTACTTTGACCAACTTACTAAACTATTTTACTTCGATCGACTTACTTTTACTTTTACCGAATCACTTCACCGTTTTACTTCCGACTGAATTTCTTTTAGTCCAATTTCACAAAGGATATTTCTTAGTCTAAAGACTTAAGATATGAATCATATTTTTTTCATAGACATGTAACATGGAGTAAAAATCAACACAACAACAATTCGACAAAATTACAAAATCATATAGCCAAACAATCAAGAAGACTTGATTCGACTACTCTGTCAAAAACAAATTTTTATTTGGTGAATTGCTTATGGTTTCTTTGTGTCTTTCACTAAACCTATAAATGTAAACAACATTTACTCAAGTAATTCTTGAGATCATGTTCTGCTAAATAAAACATGCATTTAACAATAATAATATATTTATAAAACTTGTCGAGACATAACATAGAACTATTTTCCGTAAATATAAAATTGAAAATTTACAGAGATATTTCACCTTTTACAAAGCCTCGGATCTCAACATTTTCTAACACATAGAAGCTTGAGCATTTACTATTCTCTTAGAATTCTCTCTTCACTCTCTGCTCCTGATTTACAAACTTCTTCTTATATTTATAAAAAAACTAACATTTGCTTCTTCGTGAATCTATTATCTTGATATTAAAGGCTGTAATAACTACCTACCTAAAAACTTAGCTTCAGAAATTTAATTCAACATGTTTATATATGAGAGTCATGAACTCTTCATCTTGTCAGACTGTCTGACAGATACAAAACTGATATGGAATCTGACAGAGTCGGCTGAAATCTGATATGGATCTATGATTAATTAATATTTCCAACACTCCCCCTTAATTATGAGAAGATGGGGATCTCAAGAACAAAATATTACAAAATGTTTATGAGCATAAACTTGCTCTGTTCATGACAGAGTTCACTGTGCAAAACTTGTCATTCCAAGATAACTTCATAAATACTAGAATGTATCCCTTGCCAATGGTTTTGTAAATATTTATGCCAGTTGAACTTCAAACCTGCAAAATTCTAAACAAATTTATTTTTTGTTCACCATCTCTCTTAAGAAATGAAATCTTGTGTCGATATACTTGGTTCTCTTGTGAAACACGTGGTTCTTAGACAATGCAATGGCTGAATTTTTGTCGCAGAAAATGGTTGTTGGTTGTTGTTGGTTCTATGATAGATCTTTCAAAATTATTTGCATCCAAATGGATTGACATGTAGCTCTTGTAGCTGCGACATACTCAGCTTCTGCTGAAGGAAGAGTTACTATGGGTTGTTTCTTTGAATCCCACAACACAACACCTCTACCAAAAATAAATGTGTACCCAGATGTGCTCTTCTTGTCATTTGTGCTGCCTTCATTTTCATTGTCACTATATCCAATGAGTTTAAAATTTTATGAGGTTGATTACATAATGCCAAGGTATTTTGTTCCACTTACATACATCAGAATTATTTTACCTGATTTCCAATGAGAGTATTTTGGTGACTCCATGAATCTTGAGATCAGACTTACTCCATACATGATCTTTGATCTTGTCGTTGTTAAATAGATAAGGCTTCCAACCATCCTTTTAAGCAACATAGGATTTACAGTTGATTTGTCATCATCCTTGCTAAATTTTAAACCTGTTATAATTGGTGTTGGGTTTGTCTTGAAATTAGACATATTATATATTTTTAAAACTGCACTTGCATATTTCGACTGTGATATAAATATATAACTTTCATACTTCTGGACTTCAATTCCAAGGAAAATTTTCACAATCCTAAATCAATCATTTCAAATTCACTTTCCATGACTACTTTAAAATATTCTATGCCAAAGTCATCAGTAAATATTAACTCATCCACATACATGAAGACAATTAGCATCTTACCTTGCTAATTTATTTTGGTGTGCAACGTCTATTAACTTTCACTTCTATGAAATCCATTTTTGGTGAGATAGGAATCAATCTGACTGTACCAAGCTCTAGGAGATTACTTCAAACCATAGAGTTCCTTTTTCATCCTGTACACTTTATGCTCTTGACCTAGAAATTCATATCCTTGTGGTTATTCCACATATACTTCCTCTTCTAGATAGCCATTCAAAAATGTCGACTTAACACCCATTTGATAAACATGCCATTTGTTTTGTGCAGCAATTGCCAAGACTATTCTGACTGTATCCATCCATGCGACAAGTGCAAAAGTTTCATTGAAGTCTATGCCAGGATGTTGTGTCAAACCTCTTGCAACCATTCTTGTATTTTTCTTCTGCACATTCCCATCAGCATCTTTCTTCATCTTTCAAATCCATTTAACGTTGATTACATCTTTATCTTTTGGTACATTTACCAGCTCCCATGTTTGATTCTTCTCGATGCATTCTATTTCTTCATCCATGGCTTGTGCCCATACTTCCTCTTCATCAGCTTCCTCAAATGTTAGTGGATCATATATTGGAGAAAATAATGCAAAGAGAGAGAATGAATTTGGTGTACCAAATTCATATATTTCACACAGACTTCTTGTATTCATTGGTTCTATCGATGTCGACCTCGACAAAATTCTTGATGGAGTTTGGTATCCTCTTGGTGTGCTTGTCAATGTATCTTGAGCTACAACTTGAGTCGATGTTCCTTATGTTGAACCATGTCGCAGTGTCATGGGAGTCGACGAGGCTACAACAGGTTGACTTACATGTGGTGTTTGAACCACTTCCTCTTCCATGTCATCATTGTCGACATCCGACACAATATTGACATTTATGTCGACAACTTGTATGCTTTTCTGTCTTCATAATAACCAACAAAGATACATTTTTTTCCCTTCTTGTCTAATTTATTTCTTAGCTCATCTGGAACATGAGCATATGCAACACAACCAAAACATTTTAAATGAGAAACATTGTGATTCATACATGTCCATGCTTCTTGAGGAACTTTGTTCTTCATAATATTTGTCGAACATCGGTTCATGATATATACAACAATTGCTACTACTTTAGCCCAATATTCATTTGACAAATGTTTGGTTTCCATCATGTTGTGTGCCATGTCTATAATGGTTCTATTCTTTCTTTCAAAAACAACGTTCCATTGAGGTGTATACCGTGTAGTGAACTGATTTTGTATGCCATGGGTCTTGTAAAACTCTAAGAATTCATTCGAAACATATTCACCTTCTCTATTGATCCTTAATATTTTGATTCAGTGTCCACTCTGGTTCACCACGAGTGCCTTGAAATGCTGAAAACAACTAAATTCATCATATTTCTGTTTAAGAAAATATACCCATGTTTTTCTTGAGTAGTCATCAATAAAAGTAAGAAAATAATTGCATCCACTAATGGATGATGTCTGCATTAAACCAGAAATATCAAAGTGCATAATATAATGTAGTGTGTGTGTTCTATATGACTTTTCGACTGGAAAAATATCTCTATGTTGCTTTCCAAAACTATAGCCTTCAAAAACTCTTTCTGTTTTGTCAATTAATGACAATCCTTTCACCATATTATTTGTGTGAAGTAGCTTCATCCCACCAAAATTCAGATGTCCAAATCTGAAATGCCACATCTAGGATTCATACTGAATTTCTGTTTGAAATGCATCCTGAAAATCAGCGCTGTCATTTTCTTTCTTATCAGATTTTTTGTCTACTTCCTTGATTTCTTCCTTGAATGCAACTCCTGTACTTGTATTTCCCTTCGTGTATTGAATTATCCTCAATGGAAATAAGCGATTTCTTGTCATTGGCACTTTTGATATCAGTTAGTTGCTTGGACACTTGTCTTTAATCACACAGTGATTATCTTCTATGTAAACTATGTAACCTTTTTGTATTAGTTTTCCAATGCTCAGAAAATTATGTTTCAGACCTTTGACATGATATAAATTAGGAATAAACTTACTCTCCCTATGTTTGGTTAGAATACTGATAGTACCTTTTCCCAAAATAGTGACTTGGAAATCATTTCCAAGTGTAACATCGATTTGAACTAAATTGTCTAGATTGGAAAACAAATTTAAATTAGCAGTCATATGATTGTTGTAGCCTGAATCTAAGTACCATATGTCATGTGGAGTTTGTTGGACAATATTGCATTCAACTTGACATGCATATGCCATTAACATTGTGCATGCTGGAGTGCCAGTGTTGGTCGACTGATTTGGGATTTTCCTTCCTTGGTCATATTGTTTCTTCCTGCATTCATATGCATAATGACCAAATTTCTTACAATAATGACATTTAATTTCTTATTTATCAAACCTGTGACCACTAGGATGACTTGGATTTTGATTCTTTCCTCTACCAACGACATTTGCAAGACATTTGTTGCATCCTCCTCTGGAAGACCTTCTTACTCTGCCTTTGGATTTGTTTCTTCCCTACCTCTACCATGGCTTATGGATGACTGTGTTGCAAATGCACCTTCCAATGATGTATTTGATCTATTGATTCTATGTTCATGATTGATAGTGAATCTTGTAACTCATCAATGGTACACAACAACATGTATTTGTTTTCTTCCAAGGTCACAACCAAGCATTCAAATCTTGGTGGAAGACTTATGAGAATTTTTTCAACCACCCTTTGGTATTCTATGTTTTCTCCATGAGATTTCAGTTGATTAATTGGACCAACAACTCTAGTGTAGAATGAGTCTACTAACTCTGTATCTTTCATTGACAAAGATTCAAAATATCTTCTAATAATATGCAACTTGGAATTCTTTACCTTGTCCAAACCTTGATTGGAATTTTCCAATGTGTCTCATGCCTACTTAGCAGTAATTCTTGATGCTACTCTTAAGAGTAGTCCTTCATGCATGGTTTGGTGTATGTAGAACATAGATTTTCAATCTTCCTTCTTATGTTCCCTCAATGTATCTTTCTCAGCTCGTGTGATATTGTTATATGTCATTTGATTTGTTGGTTCTGCATAACCATTCTAGAAATTTTCCCAAACATCTTGACCTCTAGACAAAGCCTTCATTGTTAGACACCAATATTCATAATTCTTTCCTGTAAAAATTGGAGTTTGCAAACTCAACATTTTTGAACCAGAAGTGGAAGCCATTTTAAATTTTTTTAATTTTCCTTAGAAAATTACTTTTTCCCTTTTTAAGACAAGATTTCTTTCCTAAACCCACTTTGATACTAGTTAACAAGTCTCTGAGATGGCTAAACTTGAGTTATCGCTCAGTTATCTCTTTTTACCTTGGTAAGTTCCTACTTGTTTGTTTTACCGACTTATTTGACTTCTATAGGTTTTATTTCGACCTTTTTACTTCGACCAACTTACTCGATCATTTTACTTTTACCGAATTACTTTTACTTTGACCGTCTCACTCCACCGTTTCAATTCCGACTGACTTTCTTTTTGTTCTGACAAACTGACTTTGACTTAACCACTTTTAGTCAAATTTCACAAAGGATATTTCTTAGTCTAAAGACTTATGAGATTAATCATATCATTTTCACTGACCTACAACATGGAGTAAAACTCAACACAACAACAATTCGACAAAATTACAAAATCATATTACCAAACATTCAATAAGACTTGAGTCGACTACTCTGTTGTAAAAACAAAATTTTACTCGGTGAATTGCTTATCTATTATTTGTGTATTTCACTTAACCTGTAAATGTAAACAACATTTACTCAAGAAATTATGGAGAGAATGTGTGGCTAAATAAAAAATGCATTTAACCATAACAATGTATTTATAAAACTTATTGGGACATAATAGAGAACTATTTTCCGTAAATATAAACTTGGAAATTTACAAATATATTTCACTTTTTACAGAGCTTCAAATTGCAACATTTTCTAGCACACAGAGGATTCAGCTTTGACACGATTCTCTCAGAATTCTCTCTTCACTCTCTTCTCCTCGTTTACAAACTTATTCTATTTATCGGAAAACTAGCATTTTCTTCTCCATGAATATATTGTCTTGACATTAAATACTGTAATAACTATCTACCTAGAAACTTAGCTTCAGAAATTTAACTCCCAGGTTTATATATGAGAGTCGTGAAATACTCATGCTATCATATTGTTTGCCAGAGACAAAATGATAGAGACTCTCACAGAGTTGGCTAAGATTTGATACAGATCTGCAATTAATTAATATTTCCAACAAATTTGCCATGTTCTTATACTAAATCCTAATTCCAAATGGGTGGTTAAGGTTGAGCATGTCTTATTTTTTTTAAATATATTAAAGTTAAGTATTATTAATTTTCACTATTACGTACATACATGATGGATATTGTTTTAAATCTATCTATTTTTGTAAAGACAATAAGGGTTCAAATCTATTATAACAATATAATCATGTATTTTAAAGGAATAAATGGTGGGATGAAAGGATAACAAGTTATCTAACTACCACTAAGGCTATTCCTAATTAACTAATTTTTTAAAATATATTATAACTAATTCATGAATCTTTAACAACATTATTGTATAATTTTGGCCATAACTTCTAACTAGAAACAACCATATTAATAAGATTAATATGTTTGGAGTACATTGAAGGGAACACAGTTTAATACAAGTTTTGGACTCACTCACTGATGGAATCTTTATAGAAACAAAAAAAATTGAGAACCCTCACCCCTTATTATTCATATTTATAGTTTGCATTAAGCCTATCACACTTGGAGAATATTCATAGGATAAAAAACGTGGAGCAATTGGGATACAACTAAAGGTTCATCAAATAGTTTTTTATTATCATTTTTTAATTACCACATTCATTTAAATATAATTTAATAGTTGTATCACGATTGGAATTAATATATTGGTTGTATAATAGTTATCCAATGTAAGTGTGAATAGAGTTGAAATTAAGCTAACAGTTGTAGAATCACTAGAGTTAAGCTAATATTTGGATCTAAATAGTTAATTTGAAAGTTAATATATAAACGATTGCAGTCCAAGTAAAAGTCATGATTGGAGATCAAGTTAAGCTAAAGTTTTTTAATAATTAGAGTTAAGGTAATAGCTGTAACCAATAATTGAATAGTTGTGTCATCATGATTGAGGTTTTAATTACGATGTTAAAGTTGAAGTTTAATTTTTCAAACAATCAAGAACTTTACTTATCCCGTGTTATGTAAGCTAATTTTTTTTTAACTGTTAATTAGGAATTTTGAATGACTCCCATAGAATCAAATTGGGAATTACACTTATCTCATTCTTGTCCATTCTTTTCCGTAGAAGAAAAGGTATAAATTGTAGTCCAGCCCCAAAATTCCAAAATTCTAACATATAAAATCCTATCAGCCTAATTATAATAAATAAAAACAAAACAAAACTATTTAAAAAGTTATATGGAACAATAGCTCATTTGACATGTTATGAATTGATCTAAAATCATGGGCCGATGTGAAAATAATATTGGTATAGGTCTTGTACTTCAAGGTAATAGATATGAAAATAGATAGTTTTATTCTTCCAAACTAGCACTCGTCCATATAACATTCAAGAGATGGCTTCTTTGATCATCGAGAGTTGGATCCCTCCTTCACAGGAAAATTTGTAGCATGATCCTTGAGCTAATAAAACAAAATCCTCGATTTGTGGTGGGCGAATAAGGAAAACCAAATGATACTTGAAAAATAGTTCGATATCGCCACTCTATTAGGATAATCTTGATGTCGTAGAATTGATTTTTTGGAAGATACATGCGATGAAAATATATAGACATAGGCTGACTCATTTTAGGATCATTATCTTCCATCCAACAGTAGCTTGATGAATCTGTCTACATGATTTGATGTGATTTGGCAATGCGGCTATAGTCTAGTCTTTTCAAACTTTGAAACGCAATAAAAAATTCCATGATTAAACCAAATACGTTGACTTATTTTATCCATTGAAATGGTGCCATATTATATGTGATTTCTTCGCATAATCCTGGAAATATTTTTCTTTATTGATATCCAACGATATCCTTTTCAGTATATTTCAAACCCTTATTCCCAAAAATATTCAAAGAACAAACAATGTTAGAATCAAAATATACAACCAAGCTAAATACAAAATCTAAAATTTATATATGTGCAATAGCTAACAAAGTCAAAACAAAACAATAACCTCAAAAGAGGTTGATTGGATTTATTTAACTACAAACCCATGGATATTATTTTCTGTGTTTTAATATTAACCTTGGCTCCAACACATTGAAGTGAAAACATTAGCAATTACCTCTGATCCAACTTTCTGCATTTATCGAAGCGAGAAGATTAAATGTTTTATTGTGGAATATGGAATAGGGTACAATACATTGGACAGAGAAATTCGGAGGACTTATTCACCTTGGTCCTCACTCATGAACATCACAATATGTTTTCATTGGGATTAAAATCAGATTCACTTTGTTTTATGCCCAAAAATAATTCTGTGTAATAAAGAGCACATAATAATTACATATAATTAAATTAAAAATGAATGCACATAATAAATAATAAAATTAAATTAAAAAATATGTTTGAACAGAGATAATATACATCTATTTTACAATATAGCTTACTTACAAACGGTAAAAACTAGGAATGAATAAAAAAAAAAACTAAATTTTATGTAATTACCAGAAACAACCATATTAAGATTAATGGACATGCATGAATTACTAATACGAAACAAAAAAATTTGAGAAGTCTCACCCCTTATTCATATTTATAGATTGCATTGAGCCTATCACCCTCGGAGCACATTACCTAACTAATTGTTCTCATGATGTTAGGCTGCCTAATGGAAAGCTTATTAAGCTATCCATGGTTTCACTGCAATCAAGGTCGACTCCGCATGCTAAGATATGAAGTCATTGGAGTACAACTAAACCTTCATCTAATAGTTTTCTATTACCACATTAATGCAAATTTAATTTAATAGTTGTATCACTATTGGAGCTAAGGTAATAGTTATCTAATACTTAATCTAATAGTTATCCAATATAACCACTATTAGTGTTGAAGTTAAGCTAATAGTTTTTGAATCATTGGAGTTAAGATAATAGATGTATCTAATAATTAATTTAAAAGTTAATATATTAGCAATTGCACTTCACGTAAAAGCCATGATTGGAGTTGAAGTTAAGCCACTAGTTGTATCATGGAGTTAAGCTCATAGATTTAAGCTCTTAGTTGTATCTCATAAATGAATAATTGAAGTTGAAGTTTAATTTTTCCAACTATCATGAACTATACTTATAAGATGTTAACTAATATATTTTTTTTTTTTGAAAGTTTGAATTATGAAATTTGAGCGACACCCATAGAATCAATTTGTACCGTACATTTGTGTCATTCTCATCCATAGATGAAAAAGAATAGATGATAGTCCACTCCAAAATTCTAAGATATATACGCTATCGGTGTAAGGAGATGTAGGAGCTTGGAGGATTTTAGTAGGATTTCGAACGATTTTATTAGGAGCTCGACTCTTACATGACTGCACATTAGCTAGAATCATAGATGTCAAACGAAGTTGGACTAAGCCTTAAGTGATCAAAGTTGAACTGAAGCTAATAGTTGTAGAATCATTGGATTTAAGCTAATAGTTGTATCTAATAGTTAAGATAATAGTAATCCAATATAAGTGTGATTAGAGTTGAAGTTAAGATAATAGTTTTAGAATCATTGGATTTAAGCTAATAGTTGTATCTAATAATCGATGGAGTTAAGCTCTTAGTTGTATCTAATAATCAAATAGTTGAAGATTAATTTTAATTTTTACAACTATCACTAATTGTACTTATCACATGTTAATTAAGATATTTTTTTATTTTTTGAAATTACTAATTATTAATTTTGGATGATTCCCATAGAATCAGTCTGGATGGTACACTTGTCTCATTCTTTCTCAATTTTGGACGAAACACTGTCTCATTCGTGTTCATAGATGGTAGTCCACACCAAAATTCTAAGAGATATACGCCTATTGGCATAGCTATCATCGTAAAAATATTAAATAACAAAGAATAAAAATACATTATAGAGTTTGTTTTTAATGCAATTTCTTTTTTTACAATAAGGGTTCAAAGCTATTGTTACAATATACTCATATTATATAGGAGAATAAATTGTGGGCGAGAAGGATAACAATATATCCCACTACCACTTGAGTTAGACCCATTTAACTTTTTATTTTTTAATATATTATAATTAAGTAACTATTAATGATGAATCACTAACAACATTATTGCATAATTTTGACCATAACTACTAAAATATCAAATAACAAAAAATAAAAATACTTATTAACCTTTCTAATTAACAAATCAAACCAAAATAATTAAAATATAAATAAAAACGATACATCAAAAGAAATCATATCAACCAAAAATAAAATATCATAGCTTAGAATCACCTTACAATATGGCATGTAGTGTTATTAATGCCTTACCATATTTAGTGTTATTAATGAGTGTTAAAAATAACAATGAAAATGCAGTTTATAGAGTTATTGTTGTCTTAACATAATCCATGTACAATAAGGTTAATATAATGCAATATGAAAAATGTAATTGAGATGATCGAGTTTTATGTGGTAAATATAAATTCCTACAGTATACTTATACAATACTATTTGGATTATGGAATTTCTTCTAGTGTTCTCAATAGTGTTGATATTATGGAGTGTTTTTCACTGAAGATTGGGAACTCTAAAATAATGCAATTATGCACTCATTATTAATATATGCATGTCATTATGTCATGGATTTACATGAAAATGTCAATATAATGTAAGTATGAATATATCAAAGTATGGAATGAAAGACTCATCTAAGCCATGAATATATTGAACCACTAAGAGAGATATGGTACATAAAGGCACAAACATTTCCTCAATTGCATCACTCCAAAACAAGCTTGTACCTCAACGGTTTGGATCCATCTTGGTGCTTGATGAATCTATGGTTTAAATGGAACTATTTTAGTTAATATCCACTTCATTCTCTCCTAGGTCATTTCCTCTTATTTTAAGTGGCCATTGTCCCCTCATCCTATTAGATTATGAGAGGCACTATACTTGGTTGAGTATGTGTTTCTAACTGATAAATATGTGGGAATAATATGATCTATGTGTTTTCTTTAGTAAAAAGTTGTTTTGTGTTTTCTCGAAACTCCCTCAATTGGAAAGAGTGATCTTTGGTCTAAGAAAACATGACCCAAGAGCATTTATTCTGACAAAATAATCTAGGGATCACACCCATCTTGGACCACACCTGTCATCAAATTGCATGTTTTTTGGGGTGTCTCATCCCAACTATATCACCCCTAAGGGGAATTGAATGTAGGTTTCCTTGTTGAAGGGATCCACACGTTAAACGAATGAGATAGCGGGAATTGACAATGTTTCCACTAAAAAAAATATAAACTATAGTTATTGATAGAAAATTACCCATAAAGACACCTACTGAATATTAAGTGTTCTGACATAGGAAGGAAATAATGACGCTAAAATGCATGAAATTTTAGATTTGGATAAAACCACACAAAAAATTTCCAAAGCATTAGAGCTTGTTTGAATAAATTGCTAGTCTTCATATGTATAATATCAATGACAAAAACCAAACCACATGGATCCATTATTAAACTTGAAGGTGAGTATCTAGTAAAATGCAACTATCCAAAACAAGTAAATATAATGCCATCGAGTGTAACAAACATATTGACTAGTACCAACTCTAAAATTAATAGTGTCTCTAATTGTAGTATTAGACATGATGGTTTTGGATAAGGGTGCCTGCGCAAAATTGGTGGCCTAAAAGCAACAATGGGGATTTCATGAATGCACTCACAGATGAATCTGTGTTCCTTCATAAGGGTGTGCACATGTTTCGAGCAAGTGAAAGGTAATGCTACCCACTTATGACACATTAGTTGCAATGGACTTCTGAAAAAATAAAAATCTAATCATTAAAATGAAATATTAGAGGTAACTATACAAATTTTTAGAATATGTTGTACACAGATGAAATGTAGACAATCAAATCACCTTCTGGAATATATAACTTTAATTTATGGGTATTAGTCCCAAAACATGGTGTTGTTATAATATTGGTGTGTTATTTTTTCTCTAAAACATAATGCAATATTCCCATTTTGGTAGCACTATGATTCACCCTTATTTCCATTAGATTTCCAAGGGTTCTAGTGGAAAATTAAATTAATTAATAAGGGAGTTAATTTTGTCCATATTTACTTTATGTACTTAAATAAATCATGAAATGATGATGGACCACAATTTTGTGATGTATAATGATTCTAATATTTATTTATGATTTGTAAATTATCAAGGTGGCTTAAGAGGGCGCATAGGAAGATGATAAGTCTTATGAGTTGTAACCCCTAGGAAAATCTAGAAAGAAAGCACTTAAAATTAGTAAAAGAAACCAAAATAGGAAAAGTAGAAAAAGTAACAAAAAATCAAGAAGGGGGGAGTTTCCATATTTTTGAAGATAAGGCTCAAGAAGGAATAGTAAAAGAAGGAAAGAAAGAAAGAAGCCTTAGGAAATATACATATCCTAAATTTATCCAGTGAGGGTGCAATCATGGATTCAAGTGGCTCATATGCAAGAGAAACTTACCAAAGAAGCATCCAACACGTCTATGGTTAAAATTTCCAAGGAAAGCTTTAGAAGGAAGGGAAAAGCCATCCAAAATTAATGGAAGGAGGAAGAGCACTCCCTTTCACAATTTTGGTCATTGTTTTTAGTTATGATCATTTTTATATTGAATATATATGTTCTTTTGATATATTGGGTGATGTTCCCCTTTCTATCATTGGGAGACGTGCCCCTTTCATACTAGTAACTAGTGGAGGGATTAAGAGATCTTTTCAGTTGGTGATGAGGAAAGTGATATCCAGTCATTTTCATAGATAATAATGAAGAATATAAAATATTGTTTTAGTATGTTATTCATACATTATGTTTATGATTTTAGTTCAAGTCAAAGTGAGTGATAGTAGCAGTTAGTTTGCAGTATTTTCCTAGTGACTAGTTTTTAGTTGGTGTGGGTTTGGTGATGTGTGGTGCACTTGTGTGAGGTGATGGATATTTCAATAAATAATTTTGGTTGTTCGTAACCTACAAGAGTTTTTGGACACACTTCATAAGTTTTTTTTTTTTAAACTCTGAAGTCAAATTTCCTCCAGGAGGATCGAAAAGTGCAAGCAAAGATCTCATGTATTGAGTCACATTGGCATTCTCCTTCTCTAAAAAACTTTGTGATTGATAATATTCCATTATTTTGTATATTTTTTATGAAAAATAATCCATATTTATGTATCTTCACTCAATTATACATCAATAATAAAAATTAGTGTGCCTCTCCTAATCATGTGCTCAATTTCTAGTGCTAAACTTCCTCATGTTTCCAATTACTAGTGATAATTGAATGGCCTTATGTTTGGTTGTAATAAATTGTCATAAGTACTAAGAATAATAATTATAAGGGTGATTTTATTCAATATAAATTTATTTATACACAACCCTTTCCTCATATTAGAAAATCGTAAGCTTCTAGTGACATTAGTAATTGCTTGGGAACAGGCAATTTCCTCTTCTTGTGAACCGAAATTGTGAAAAATCAGAAATTTCCACTCATGTTGTGAAATTGAGTCAATTCTAAAATTTTGAATTTTATATGTCCTTTATGAAGTCTATTTTCATCCATTATTGCACTGTATGTTTTCAAGCATTAAATTTGCCTCTACTCCTTTGGGCCTATCCTAGGTGTGATGCACTTGGAAAATGTGCAAACTATCGAAGCAAGCCCCTCAATAAACCTTGGCAAAAATATAATATATATTGTTATATAGTGTTTTTTTTTTCATTTGTCCATATGAACCTATTGCAACATATTCTAAACAATCCAGTAGTGTTAGCAAAGTTATATTTCCCATAAGTGTTCCACTGCTATTTGAGAAACTCACTGTCTAAAGGTTCTTCTCAAAATTGTTATTCTTAGAAAGTCCAAAATTCAGTATATTGGTAATTAATTTAAATTAGGATTTGTCATGACCCATCCCCTACTTCATATCATAAATTTGTAATGTTTTGACTCCGTTTGGAATGAGTTGGAAATAGGAATTTGTTAGTCTCCAAAAACTGGAAATTACACATAGTTTCAAACTTTTGATTCATGTTTGCAAATTGGAGTTAGTATATCTGACTTACATATTGGGGATTTTAGAGTGGTATTATAGCATGGTACTCTGCACCTATGATATGCAAAAATAAATTTCTAATTTTCTGAAGAAGATAAAAATTGCATCTATGAGACTTGTGCTAGCGGGTGATGATGATTTCGAGTAGTATGAGGAAGAAGAGGTCATATATATTGATAGATGGTTTCATGTGCCATGAGAGGAGGATTATTATTTTTGTGACCAAATATATAGAGAATACAAAAGTATTGATCCTCCAATGGTTAAAAAATATTTACTAAATATGATAGAATCATGTGAAAACATGCATCGCTACTATGAGGAGTACCTAGCTTTGGGTGAGGATATTTATGAAGCCATTACCTTCAAAGAATATATCTATTGTAGATATGTGTTTTTTCCCAAAAATACATATGAGGATTCATTGAAGAGAATCAAACAACTGAAATAACATGCACTTAAGGTGGAACACAAGGAAAACATAGGAATGGAAACCAAAGGTGAAGAAGCAAATGAACATGAGCATGAGGAGAGAAAAAACCAACCATTATTGGGCAAGGATGAATTCATGCACACATATTCACTCTAGTACAATGAAAAATTGTAGTAGAGGGAACCACATGTTTCAAAATTTATTCTTCCTTGTGAACCACATCATTTGAGTGGGACGCTAAGTGAAAATCAAGAGAAGCTAAAGGAATCCCTGGAAAATTGTTTGACATAAATGCCTTGGTGTTTAATTGTTGTCACAGAGATTCAAGATAATATTAGGGGAAATAATTCTTGGGAGATTTTTAAACTCTCAGAGAAGTAATGGCCAACATGAAAGCAAAATGCATGAACCTACTTCTATATAGAAATCATATACTCATGGAGAGAGAAATGTAACATCATGCACTTAGAAGGGAAGAAGATGAATACAAAAGGATAATTAGTGAATTGAATCCCATCAATGATTCTTTGAAGTTCATAAAATAATCCCTTGAAGAATAAATAATGAAAATAGATAATTTTAGTGAAGAGTTGAATATGTTACACTCTCCATATTGCATGGAAAAAAATCATTTTCACATGGAAGGCTACACCTGTTGACACAGATCTGTCAACAGGGGTCACTCTCTATTGACACCCTTAACTCAGTGATCTCCTTAAGCACCAGACTAGACATGTTTTACCCTATCCAGCAACACTTGCAGAGAAGATGAGGTCTCACCCGAGATGTTCAAGGGAGAACTATCACAACCATGTTTCCGTAGTAAAGAGGGTGTGCACATCAATTGTTCAACTATCACACCATTACTTCATAGATCAAGCATTAGTTCATTTATCATAAATTCATATCATCACTGATCAGATCAACATATTCATATCGCAACAAGAGAATCAATGAATAAATAAATATACCAACAGAACATTATTCAAAACATGAAAGTATCACATCATTCAGAAAGAGGCATCATTTTGCAGTATTCATCCATTCATATCACATCGCAGAAAGAAGGAAAACATAAATATGCAAAAGACACAGAGTTTCCATCAAATATCCATCATGTCATATTAACTTGGCATAAAAATATAGGTTCCAAAAATAGCTCCACAATTCATATCTTGCATCAAAGAGAGATCACAAATGTGTTCTCTAAGTGCATAAAAAAATATCTAATATTAAAAATCCTAGATATATTTATAGGCTTGTGCCTTTCACAACATGGTCCAATTAAATCGACTTCCTAACTACTTGGACTGAAATCTACAAAATAACAACCAAAATCTACAGAATATAACAAAATATGGCCAAACTATTACAAAACTTCCTTTTGCACCATCTTTAGCCTTGCACATCAACTTTGACCTTGTGCATCATCCTCGATGTTGCACAACTAACTATCTCAAAAACTTCCTGCCAATAGCCCCCCAACAAAATATTGTGGCTCGCCCTCAAGCCACATCAGTTGGAAGAAGTGTATTGTGTTTTCTTGGTTTTTAAATCCTCGTACTGCTGCTTTACTTCTTCCACCTCAACCTTCACACTGTCGCTGATGTCTGTGCAGTTGAGAACATCCTGCTTAGATGGATGGTCCATAATTTTAGTGATGACTTCCTTACGCCTATCCTACACCTCCTGAAGTGCATTCACTTCCTTAAGTGCCAGTTTCTAGCCAATATCCTAGAATTATTCTAACTCCGTTGTTAGATGTTGTTTTCATTCCCTTGCCTTGGTGATGCACTATTACAGAGAATTCAACTTCGTCGCTTTAGTCACCTATATTACTGGATTCATTGCTCAAAGAGACATCCTTAATGCACCAAAATGACCTTCATATTCCCATAGTTGTGTGTTTAGCTCGTCCAACTGCTCATCCTGGACCACACTTCCCCAAAATTGCATGGTTTAATCTCTAATTTCCTTAGCTTCTTTTTCCTTGTCTTTGATTTGCATTGCTGCATCTTCGATGGTGCTTTTTCACACATCAACTACCTATGGTAGTGTACCTAATTTCAACAGTACCTATAGATCTGTGATGTCTCTCTTGAATCTTGCAATGATCTAGCCTAAGTTCTATGCTTTGAATGGTGCATCAAGGTCTTCCTCCATAACTGGGAATTCTTGATACACATCAAAAACTGCTTTCTCCAACCTGGCCTTGTTATCCCATAGTTGCACCTTCTCAACAATGAGCCTATCCTATGCCTTCTTTAAATCCACAATCTCTATCTTTGTTTTTTCTTTCCTCTCTTGTGACTTCAAAAGGTGATCGTCGATGATTTGTTCTTAGTCGACCAACTCTTGACTCACAACCCTCTGCAATTGAACCAATGTCCGAGTTGACAATTCATTGACATCCAATTTGAGATTTTGAAATTGTTGGAGTGAGGCATTGACATTCTCACTGTTAGTCTCAATTGTGTGTGGTGGAATCTATATAATCTGGATTTGCTTCCTCGTGCTTATATTTCCTTCCTTTCGCAAAGTGTTTGATTCGGGACCCCTTTGCAAAATTCCATCAACTAAAGAACTTAGTGGAGTCTTTACCTCTCCAAATCCTTCAGTAGAATATTTCTTCCACTGCACTTCACTCATAGTAGTTGTCATTGTGCTAGTCATAATAATGTGGTCTGCTGGTGAATATTCCATTGGCATTATGCTGCTGGCCTCACCTTGCTCATGTCGCCTCTTTGTTCTAGATTCCCTTAACCTCCAATCCATTTTCAAATTCATTGGGGTTCTTTTCGATGCTTCATTTGACTCTTTCTCACTCTGTTGGTTGGGCGTAGTATCAACCAAAGAGCTGGCTAGTTAACCTGTCATGATGTCTGATACTTCATCTACATCGACTAGTTCTCAGCACTCCACGAGTGAGTCATCCATGATGGAATCTAGCTCTGCATCAGTAAGTTTGTAGAGTGTGGCCAACCACTATTTTTCTGGGTCCCTTTTCATCTGCACATGAATGGCATGTGGCCCCATGGAAAATCTGGCAATGCATCGACACTTTACCACCACTTCTTCTCATAAGTGTGGGATATTCATAGTTGTAGTGTGCAGTACCTCCCACTACAACCAAAACTATATTGAACAGTCCTTTAAATGTTCCAATTCCTTGACATACTGAAGGTTCTGATATCGCACCCCTCTGCATACTTTAGCAACCTCAACAGCCATGCCCTAGTAGTCCTTGGGCTCCATCCAAGCAACTAGCATGATAAAAATGAGAAACCAACTATAAGTGAATGGTCGCTTACATTCCTATACCGCTATTGCATATTTTGTTAACTGGTTCAGTAGAAAAAATGACTAGTTCATTTTTACGCCTTGGGCACACTTCTCAACACACGTAATGACCCCAGAAGTGCACCCAATGGGTGCGTTCTTCCTTACCACCTTCATAGATATATTTTTTTTTGCAACACCCATAAGTTGGTCATTAATTGTATCCACCACATATGCCCATTTGTCACACTGCATCCCAAACTTCTTATTCAACTTTGCAGCCAATCTTTTATCATTATCCTTTCTACAAAAGTATTGTGACGAATTGGGCCCCTACATGGGAAACCTCGTGATCTATGAAATCAACTCTAGATTGACTAGCACCGGTCAGTCCAGCCACAGATAGCCCTCGTGAAAACATGTTAACAATTTTTTATACATGCATTGGCTTCTATCAACCTTCCAAAATGCAGCATATTAATGAGGCCTCAAAGCCCCGAATGCTCCAATCCCAGCGCCCAGTCATGTAGAATGCATGCTATTGAACCATTGTCTTCTCTTGTCTCTGGTATGAATGGATCCGTTGTGATCTTAGTCGATGCCAGCAGGTCATGATATTCATATTTCATCTTCATGATGTAGGGCACGATGTCCATGGTGCATCCCATCCCCTACAGTATTTCCAGAATCCTAATCGGATACCTCTTTCTCTTCGTTAGCTTGCACAGCTTAGAACTAGGTTTACATGGAGGAACATAGCTGAGAATGTCTAGAGTTGACACCTCTGTCCTAGCCGTGGAGACCTCAACTCCTGATGTCAATGGTTAAGTCAGTTCTACAAATTCTACCTGTGCCCAGAAATAAGTTCTCATCGATCAATTCTTTGCTACAGGGTACTTGGGCCACTAAGCCCCCCTCTTCTTCTTCGGGATTGACGACGAGCCCACCGACATGTTGGCTGCCTCCTTCTCAATATTCAACTCGATAACAAAAAAATACATCCCACTGGAAATATCTACTAGTATTGGCTCACTCGAAATTCCTCACTATTTCCCAACAAATTCTCAACAGTGTGTTGCAGCTGCGACCATTCTCCCCAAATTTCTTAAATTTTGGGCCCCTCCTCATGATGTAGCGTTGTTTTAATCATTGGGTCTTTTGAATTTTTGGACGTGTTTAATTTTGGATGATTCTAAAGATTAACTCTCGCCCTTGTTTTCAAATTTGATTGTGATGGAAATTGTTGCGGGTCGCAATTTTATTTGCTTATCGATCGGATCAAGTTTCTTTGTTTTGGGTCGCCGCTTCAGAGGTAAAGCCAGTTTTGGTGCGTTGTTGAAATTTGATGGCTGTCCAAAACACTTAAATCATTTTTATACATCAGGCGTCGAAAATATGTTTGATCGGCGACTATTGTCCTTTTCTCGTCCACCATTACGACTCCCAAAGCGGCTTAGGATCCGAAGTGCAAAGCACTCCAACCGCCGATGTTTGTTAGTCTTTTAATCGCCTTCCCATAGCCTTTTCTCTTCCACTGTTGCGGCTGGGAAAGTCATTTGGATTCCGATGTGATGTCTTCCGACTTCCGACTAAAGCTTTTCCCGCCCGCATTTCGCGTGTCTTTATCCCTTGTCTCTTTCGCCGTTGTGGCTCCCAAAGTAGTTAAGCCTCCGAAGTATAAATACTTCCGACTTTTGATTGAGAGTGTTCCCGCTTGCGAGTAGCGTATCCTTAACCTATGCTTTGTCGTCGTTGTGGCTAGGAAATCCTTTTCGCGTCCGATGTCGATATCCTTCTGGCTTCCGATTCAGAACTTTCCCGCTTGAGGCTCAGTCAAAACTCTTCCGTTTGTTAAAATTTTCAGATTAAGGGATGCACCTGGCCGTTTTCTTGTGGATTAGCCATTTCAAGTGGTTTAAGTTAACGTTTAAAATGCCATTTCAACAAATGATGCACAGTAATTGATTGCAGTTAGAACTCAAGGGACTGTTGGGGCGACCATGTAGTGAAGGCATAGCTGAAAGTTTGTAAAAATCAAATCGAAACCGACCGAGTCGCAAGGGAGACGAGCGAAGGAAAAGACAAAAAATCAAAAGCAACAAAAAACAAAGATCTGAATGGTCCAGCAGTTACTCAACTGATCATGAGCATACGAAGAAAAGATGAAGAAGAGGAATATGAAGAATTGGGGAACAAAAACACCAGAGGTTTGGGGAAACCCAAGCGGTCTGCTGATTTTGTTTAAATTTCTGAAAGTTAGAAGTTACAGGGGATTTTTCCCTGGCAAATTTGTAAACCTTTTGCTTGTAAGAGGAACTATTTCGTTTTACAAACCAAAAAGTGAAAACTTTACCTGTTGGAGAAAGTTCTATGTGGAATGAATCAATGCGTTTAAATGAGCAATGTTGAATGTGAACTATTTCGTTTTCAGCCGTGTCTCATTAGCTGTAAGAGTGTTCTAATTTCTTGAACCTATGTTGTTGTCTGAAGATTCTTCGGTATTCTTATGGTGTTCTTCCACTATGAGTAATGGGATGTTTAATTGTTGATGAGCTATCTTGTCATGTATACTTTTACTTCTGTTTATATGTTTGGTTATAAGAGCAGCTATCTATGATTTTCCATAAGACCTGAACAGTATTACATTACTCATGAATAAATCCAGCTCTCTAGAGATAGTTTAGTTAGTTTTATTTTATTACTGTTTGAATGATTTAGATGCTTGTGAGCGCTAATATGAGAGGTAAGAACTTGCACATCATGTTGTGACTACTCCCTGCATGCTGATCACCCTACATTTAGTTAGGCACGTGCATCTCATACAATAAGTCAAAAAATACAAAAAATATACACGGTGGACAGGGCCGCAACTGGTAAAAACTTCTGTTTTTTTGTTACTTGAAATATGGTAGCTGGACCGTAAACCGGACGGATTCCCTACACCAAACAGTCACGGGCTAGTTGGGAACGTTGACTAGGGAGAATCCCTTACTATTGTTGCCTACGATTTTCTAGGCCTCAACAGTTTTGGTGCTAGAAGGAGGGTCGCCAGTGTATGGCTGGCCGAGGAAACCTGTTTTCCTGAGATTATTCCACCAGTAACAGTTCTGAAAGCAGTGGGATTCATAATCCAATTCCGGAAGAAAGAAATAGAGAACATCTATATGTTGTTGGCAACAAAGTTGTTAATGATCTAAGAAGACACACCAGGGCATATGTAAAGAAGATTGGAGGATTTCCAATCATCCCTGAATTGCCCAGAAGAGAGTATAAAAGGAAATATCGTCCTGTAGTAGAAGACTCAGTGCTGGTTGGAGACTGGAAAGAACTTGTAGAAACATCCTTACAGGAAGTCATGCTACCTTTGAATCAAGAAGGCCCAGGTACCCCTCACAGTTCTCCTACTCATACTCCAGTTGGCTCACCTCCTCACTCTCCACCCAGACTCATGGCAGGTGTAAACGCAAATCAACCACCTAACCCGCCTAATCCACCACTTGCATGGAGAGCCAGATCACCATTAAATCTAACACCTCCGCTGCATGATTTACCACAATCCTTTGACAAGATGTTTCCCAAGTTCGACCCAAATGAGAAAATACTAGTAGATGATCACCTACAAAGTTTTTACTTGGAAATTGAAGGATTAAGGGCCGGTGAGTATGAAGATGTAGTCTGCATGCTGTTCTCGCATACCCTTAAAGGAGCTACAACATCATGGTACTTTGGGTTTCCTGCTAATTCTATCCCTGATTGGGATACCTTCGAAATAATTTTCAGAAGTAAGTATGCAACTCAGAAAACTCATGCAGCCCTCATGAAAGGGCTATGCGCCTTGAAGAAAGAAAGAAAGGAATAGGTGCATAGTTTCACACAAAGGTTTGTAGCCTATCTCAAGAATTTTTATGAAACAAATAAACCTTCAGACAAAGTCCTAATTGAATATTATACTTTAGCTTTAGGCGCCGATTTGCCCATGTTTGCCAAAGGTAGGGCCAATCCTACTTTGACGGAGACCTATGAAGAGGCATAAGTAGTGGAAGCTGA
The DNA here is from genome assembly GCA_001517045.1 of Pseudotsuga menziesii. NCBI lineage: Eukaryota > Viridiplantae > Streptophyta > Pinopsida > Pinales > Pinaceae > Pseudotsuga > Pseudotsuga menziesii. The sequence continues at coordinate 121,901 of LPNX010272608.1, forward strand.
AAGAGAAAGTATTGAATATTATCCAGAATAGTCAGGAGAGAAAGGTGCAGGAAGGAAAGCCTTATTGTTTACTAAGCCTAAGGAAGAGAAATTGCCAGATTATGAAAATATGGCAAAAATGATGCAACAAAATCATAGATTTGGAGAAAGAGAAGGAAACACAAAAGTTTTATAAGCCATATTATAAGATAAGAGAGGATAACAATCAGTCTCAACCTCCTCCTCACAATACTGCATCCATGAATTTAACAGAGGTAGGCATGGACAATTTTTGTACTTTCCACCAACAGCCACATTCTGAAAAGAATTGTCCTCAATGGATAAACTCGATGACATTGGTCATGAATCAGCTATTGGATTCTAGATTAATAGAAGATGGAGATGAGGAGAGAAAAGAGAATACTATGTCAACAAAGGAACAAGAAGAGGAAACCATGGTTTTGTGGGATTCTGTTTCGTTATTTGATGCGGAAGAGGAAAAGAATTAGGGCTACAAGGATGTTATGGAAACCAACGTGGCAACAAGGAGCCAAGGGCCAATTAAATAAAACAGTCTCATTCTATCAAAGATCAAAAGGCTGCAAAGAAATGTAAAGAAATTTCAAAATAAATCCTTAGCCGATAAGATTCTAGAATTCACTATTAACAGTCAAGATCCTAGGAAAAAAGATACGCTGGCCAAGCCCAATGAAGAAAAGGTGACTGCTGATAAACCGCACCTCATTGAGCCACTGATGGATTATGATATCGTGGAGGACATAAAGAAAATAAAGGCAAACGTTTCACTGTTTCAAATGTGTAAAGTACCACAGCAAAAGGAAAGATTATTGAAAGCACTTGAAGCTTCGGATGAGGGGCTACATACTGACAATCAGCCTCAGGAAGAAGAAGAAATCGGCGAAACCAGCATTGGAGGTAAGTCTAAAAGCAAACATCCACCTTTCCTCCTCACGTTTTCTGGTAGAATCAGGGGCATCGGTTAATGTCATGCCAATATCCGTCTGTAAAAAGATAAATGGGCAGCCTAAGCCATCCACGTGGAGGGTTGTTCAGTTGGACAGGATGGATGTCAAGGTGATTGGTGAGATGGAAGACATCCTAGTCTGTCTGGCATCCAATGATAAAGTGTGCCAGGTCATTAATATCGTGGTGGTTGATATACCAGACGCTTACGGTCTTGTCCTGAGCAGAGATTGGTCGGCCAAACTAAATGGATAATTTGCCTCAGATTGGTCGCATCTGTGGCTTCCATACAAAGGAAGTCCGAACCAGATTAAGATTTTAAGGGAGCCTCACATGAGATACAATGTTACTCAACTGAATGAGAAGAATGAACCCGTGGATTCTGTATTGGGAAACTATTTTATTGAGTTGGAACCAAGAAATTACCAAGCAGAAGAAGCCAGCAACACATCAGACACTCAGCCTGACCTCCTTCGATTCTCACAGGATGATGAGATTGACTGTAAAATAGTAGGCTTACCAGTAGGAATAGATTCACATTCAGTAGTTAGTGATTTTTGGACTTTGTTTTTTGATGGCTCTAAGACATTAGAGGGGTCAGGGGTTGGATGTGTCCTAATCGACCCCCAAAAGAATAAACATTTTCTTTCATGTATATTAGAGTTTGAATGTACAAATAATATAGCTGAGTACGAAGCGCTGGTGCAGGGTTTGAGGAAATCGATTGAATTAAAGGTAAGTAATCTAAGATTTTTTGGAGATTCCGATATTATTGTGAAACAAATCCAGAGTCAAATACATTGTCTTTCCCCTCACTTGAAAGCTTACCAAAATGAGGTATGGGACCTGCTTAAATGTTTTTATGCATTCAATATTATTTCAATTCCAAGACTTAAAAATGCAGCAGCTAACCTGTTGGCCACATCAGCCACTAGGCTCGTACCCACTAATAATCGATGCTCTGTCGAATTTCTTTTCAGGCCCTCAGTACCGGATATGATCACCAACCTGCGAGTGTTCGACGATGGTCAGCAGATAATAGAATGCTTAACAAATGACGAGGTGTTCAAAGGGGCGATTATAGATGATGAAGAACATCAGGATGAGATGAAATATGACAATTTCATCCCTAAAGGAGTTAGAACGTTGGAAATAATGTTCGATTTAAATGAAAAGTTCAGAAGACCGGCCAACGTGAAGACCCACAGCTCATCTCTACAGTTTGAACTGATAAATTTAGGGACTGAGACAAATCCCAAATTTGTGAATCTTGGCAAATGTTGTTCACCAGCAGAAAGAGAAAAATTCGTCAGTCTATTTAAACAATATAAATATGTTTTCGCATGGACATACGAATATTTGAAAACATATGACACTAGATTCATCAAACATGTCATTCCCATCAAAGCTGGTGTCAAGCCATATCAGCAACCTTTAAGGAAAATGCATCCAAAACTGGAACCACTGATTCAAAGTGAAGTGAAGAAATTATTGGATGCTAGAATCATTTTTAAGGTCAGACACTCGGAGTGGGTATCAAATCTGGTACCAGTGAGGAAAAAATCTAGACAAATCATATTATGCGTGGATTTCAGAAATCTAAACCACGCTTCCAACAAAGATAACTATCCTGTGCCACCCATGGAGCAATTGCTGCAAATGGTCTCAGGTGCTGAACTGTTTTCGTTATTAGACGGTTTCTTTGGCTACAATCAAGTATTAGTAGCCGAATAAGACAGATTGAAGACCACGTTCAGGACCAAATGGGGAACCTTTCCCTACAGGAGAATGCCCTTTGGGCTTATAAATGTTGGAGCAACGTTTCAGAGGGCTATGGACATAGCTTTCCGTAGATTGATTGGTTGAAGTGTTGTAGTATACCTTGACGATATTACAATATTCTCGAAGAGAAGAGGAGAGCATGCGTTTCACTTAAGGAAAATTTTTGAACGCAATCGGAAATATGGAATCTCACTCAATCCTAAGAAGTGTGTGTTCGCTGTCACGAAAGGCAAGTTGCTGGGTCACATACTTTCAAAGAAAGGAATCTCTATAGATCCAGAAATAATTAAGGCTATTGAACAAATCCCCTTGCCCCATAATAAAAAGGGGATGCAATCATTTATGGGAACAATAAAATTCGTGCGAAGATTTGTGCCTGATTTTGCTCAGATTGTCAAACCACTACAGCAAATGGTAAAGCAAAATGCACTATTCAAGTGGACTGAAATTGAGAAGAGTGCATTCAGCAAAATCAAAACTGCTGTTGCACATGCACCCTCCCTGAAAATCCCATATTTCGACAAAGATTTTATCTTGTATACCTTTGCATCCGATGATTCACTAGCAACTGTGCTCACCCAAAAGGAAGATGGGGGGGATGAATTCCCAATATCCTTTATGAGTACTGGTTTGTAAGGGGCTGAATTAAACTACCCAGCCATCGATAAGCAAGCTTACACTGTATTCAAAGCAGTAAAGCAATTCAGGCCTTATGTTTTAAAAAAATAGAACCAAGGTGATCGTCCCCTACCTAGCTGTAAGGTCTCTTCTTGTACAGAAGGAGTTAGGAGAAAGAAGAGGCAACTGGGTAACAGCTCTTCAAGAGTACGACCTCAAATTTAAGCCAGCATCTATAGTTAAAGGACAAGGGTTGTGCAAACAAATGACTGAAAATGAAAAAAATGAAGAACACGCCTGGGAAGATGAAGCCGAATTACATGTAATGGAGGTATGTCCTTTGTTTACAGCTCCCGAGTCTTGGTATAGAGACCTTGTGCATTACCTGCAGGCAGGGCTGTTGCCAGAACATTGGAGATCCAAGCAAAGAAGGGCGCTACGTCTTAAATCAGCCTCCTATCAACTTCTTGAAGGAGTATTATTTAGAAAGAATTATGACGGGGTTCTTCTCAGATGCTTAGAAAAGGAAGATGCGAAGAAAGTAATGTCAGAATTGCATGACGATCCTGCTGGGGGACATTATTCAGGAGATACTACAGCCCACAAAATCCTCAGGGCAGGTTACTATTGACCTACTCTCTTCAAAGATGCACACGCACATGTCAAGAAGTGTGATATTTGCCAAAGGTGTAGTGGGAGACAACCTAAAGCAACAACACCCCTAAAGCCTGTGATGATCACAGAACCATTCGAGCAATGGGGGCTGGATATTATTGGAGAAATAAAACCAAATTCCTCTCTGCAGCACAAGTACATTCTGACCGCGACTGATTATTTCACTCGTTGGATCGAAGCTATCCCTCTGCGCAAGATAAATGAAGACGAGGTCACCAGCTTCCTACAAGATCATATCATGACCAGGTTTGGAGTTCCAGTTTTGTTATTCTTTGATAATGCTAAGTACTTTTCATCAATTAAATTGACTACATTTGCTCATGATAAAGGGATAAAATTGCATTATTCTGCTAATTATTATCCACAGGGAAATGGCCTGGCTGAATCCTCTAACAAAAATCTGATTAGAATTTTAAAGAAGACTGTAATAGAAAACCAGAGGAGTTGGCATGCAGCGCTACCAAATTCTTTTTGGGCTGATAGAGTCACCCCCAAGTCTTCGATTGGAGTGTCTCCATATATCCTTGTCTACGGTAAAGAAGCCATCCTTCCTCCCAATATCATGCTTCCTTCTTCCATAATAGCTCAAGAATATAGAGGGTCGGATGATGAAGTTTTGCAAATAAGGATATATAATATCCTGAAAGCAAAAGAGGCTAGATCTAAAGCCAGAGAGCGCTTTAAGCAACAGCAGGAGGTAATAAAGAGATGGTTCGACAAACATAAGGCTGGAACAAAAGACTTTGAGGTAGGTAATTTGGTTCTCAAATGCAATCACCCCCATGATGAGAAAGGAAATCATACTAAATTCTAGTAGTTGTGGGTAGGCCCTTATCAGATAGCGGCAAAGATTGGCCCTTCTACTTATAAGTTGCAAGATCTGCAGGGGTGGGAAGAGAACTTACCAGTGAATGGTTTGGTTCTCAAGCCTTATTTTTCTTGAGTTTCTTTGAGTTCTTCTGTCTTGTATATAATTAATCTGTTTGGCTGTCTTTTGAGTCATGCTTTTCAGTTTCTTTTAGTTTGTTTTTTCTTGATTCCAATAAAGGGAATAAACCCGCAGTTGCATGGAGAACATCAAAATGTTTGGGAATTATGAACATTTTTGGGTCTCAAACTGTGTGTTGCTAAAAGAACTTCTTCCAGTTTAGCAGTTTTCTCGAATAAGCTCTGTGTGCATTGAAGTCCTGCTTAACCCCTATGAAATAAACCGGATTTGAAGAGTCTAGAATACTATGCTGAGGCTCCATCCACGTCACACTTAAAATGTTCTAAGGAGCGACAGCAGAGGACCCATGGAAAAGAGCGAGGTGAACAGTATATTAAATATAAATGATCCCATGCCAATAAACGAAGGCTAAAAGGAAAATAAGAGTCAAAAAATCCTATGAAATCATCATACATCAAAGCAGATGCTGAATCATAAGTACTAAATTGCCGGAAGATCCTCTCCGTCCGTGAGCTAAAACATGAAGTACACTGCTCACACAAAAGGACACTATGGGATAGAGGATCCTGAATTAAAATTCAGTAGGGAAGGCATGCAAGAGGACTCATATAAAAAGGGACAAAAGTGCTAAAGTGGCATGGGAATGAGAAATAAACGAATATTTTTGTTTACCATATGCTACAACCCTGTGGTGTCCAAGCTATCAGCTACCTGAAGACAAAAGTAATAATGAAACTCATCCTCTGGCCTCAACAGAGTTATCTGGACTTGAAAATCTTTGTTTCCACTCTCCCAAATTGGACTATCATCAATGATTAAAGGTACACACTTCAATCATTTGAGAAATTCAGATAGCTGGAAGAATTCAATAGATGCATTTATTGTTAAAACAGTCTGTCACTCAAAGAACATTCGCCCAGAGATCTAGGTTCACTAGGGAATCGCCAATTGTTGCAGCTGCAACCATTCTCCCCAAATTTCTTAAATTTTGGGCCCCTCCTCATGATGTAGCGTTGTTTTAATCGTTGGTTCTTTTGAATTTTTGGACATGTTTAATTTTGGATGATTCTAAAGATTAACTCTTGCCCTTGTTTTGAAATTTGATTGTGATGGAAATTGTTCTGGGTCGCAGTTTTATTTGGTTATCGATCGGATCAAGTTTCTTTGTTTTGGGTCACCGCTTCAGAGGTAAAGCCAGTTTTGGTCCGTTGTTGAAATTCGAGGGCTGTCCAAAACACTTAAATCTTTTTTATACATCGGGCATCAAAAATATGTTTGATCGACAACTGTTGTCCTTTTCTCATCCGCTGTTACGGCTCCCAAAGCAGCTTAGCATCCAAAGTGCAAAGCACTCCGACCACCGATGTTTGTTAGTCTTTTAATCACTCTCTAGAGATAGTTTAGTTAGTTTTATTTTATTACTGTTTGAATGATTTAGATGCTTGTGAGAGCTAAGACGAAAGGTAAGAACCTGCGCATCATGTTGTGACTTCTCCTTGCATGTTGATCACCCTGCATTTAGTTAGGCACGTGCATCTCATACATTAATTCAAAAAATACAAAAATATACACAGTGGACCGGGCCACAACCGGTAAAACCTTCTGTTTTTTTGTTACTTGACCTACGGTATCCGGACCGTAAACCAGACGGATTCCCACACCAAATAGTCACGGGCTATTTGGGAACGTTGACTGGGGAGAATCCCTTACTATCGTTGCCTGTGATTTTCCAGGCCTCAACACAGTGCACCTCAATCTCACTCTACTCTGCAATTCAACTCCAGAACTCAACCTCACATCTCTGCAACAAATTCAGAACTCAATCCTCACAATGGTGATTTCAAACCGATCCCTACCAATTATTATAGCACTGAATCGATCGTGTGAAAGATCTCTTAATATTTGCGACCAAATTCTCCATTTACTACCCGAATCTGTCGTCGATTGTAACACCCCAGTTTTGACCCCATTTTCATTAAATGTATATGAGGTATATATTGTAATTAATAGTGGTGTGGAGCTAAAGGAAACATCCCCACCATCGATTTATCGTTTTATGTTCTCGTGATTAAAATCGTTGCCGAAGGTATATTTCATGCTAGCTGGCACAATATAATTTTTCACATCATGTAAATATTCATTTTAATTAAACATACCCACAACCAACTATGTCAATGCAATTATAATGAGAAGAGGCATGATTTTCCTAAGGATAAGGAGGGGGAAATAATTAACCTTTGGGGCCATTGGGGAAAATCCAAGTGTTAATTGATAAACCCATTTAGTTGTCACCTATGTTTTGTCTTACTCAACCTTTATCCATTGTCTCATTCAACAACCTTTTTCTCTTATTCTTGTCTCAACTACCAAATTAAATCCTTTGATGTTTGTTGGGGCAGTTACTACATGGAAATTGGTGTGTGGCGGGACTGTCAGTCATTTCCCACATGCACACTCCACTAGGGAGCTCATTCACCCTCACATGGGCAGGAAGAGACCATGACCCCCATTCTTCATTTTAATCACGTAGAGAACTGGGAGAGCGGCCTTACATTCACGATTTTTCCTGTGTGTGAATTTAATTTTTGGGCTTTTCTTGTGTGTATTTCTCTTCACATTGTGGGTATGGGCATGTTAATTCACCTCAATGCAGGTTACGTTCCCTTCCTCACGCAGCTAAGAAATCGTTGTTGGTTTCCCCGTGAATTTTGGGTTGTTGTGGGTTCTTGTTGAGTCATTTTGGCCACGATAGGGCCAAGAATGACTCTGGAATCGAATCGCTCAGTTTGAGCTATGTATTACTCATGTTTCCATTCTGGTTTTGTTCTGTGGTGTTTTCCTTTAAACCCTAGAGCTGTGAATTGTTGTGCTAGTTGTTTTGTTGTGTGTGCACGGAATATTGGTCTTTGGATTGTGTAGGAGTGGAAAGGAGTCTTCTTGACAAACCTAGTGTTTTGCAAGAGCATCATAGAAATATCTAGAGGGATGGATCTCTTCTCTACACCCCCAGAATAGCACTGGAAGGGAATTCATGGCCTAAGGGATTGTGCAGCAGAGAAGGGAATGATTCCTTGTGTTGGGTGTGTGTGCATGTCCTAGGAGTCAAGCTAGTTCTGGTGTAGGAATCCTTACCTCTTCAATGAACCCACTATCTTAGTAGACATTGTTTCAATCTCTCGATAACCTGATAAATCCAAATTGTTGGCTTGGTTATGTGTTGTTGTGTACTCTTGGTCTGGTAATTCGAATCGTGTTGGATTGACGGAGTTTTGGCATATCTTTGGTTATGTGTTTTCCTTCTTAGTTTCCTTATTCCTTATGGGAATCATGCCCAGCTCGGGGGTGGCAATGTTGTTGAGAGATTAAGGAGCACACAAGCCTTGGATGGGTGGAACATTACAGTGACATAGCTGGTTGCAGGGCGTTATTCTTCATAAGATAAGTATTATTGTGTTTAAATCCGTGCAATTACATGTGATAATGAATTACAATGAACATGTTGAATGCTTGAATGTATGGTTTTGCTTCTGTTGTACGGTAATAATGTATTCATGTTTTAGTTCAAAGCATTTCAATTTTTATTATTATGTTCATGGGGCTAGTTTCTTGGGTAAATAGCAGCATTGGTAGTTTCCTCTTCATTAATCCAAGGGTCAGGGATGTTAAATCGATCCTCTCGATCTAATTATCGGATCCGCTATTGATGCACATCTCATCTAAGAGCACCATTGAATAACTAGTTTAATTGTTTCATTTACTATTGATTTGACTCTATCACATCCCTGTGGACGTTGTGACATGGTTCCCTAACTATGACCTCAAATCCTCTAATTACGTGACCACCTTCTTCTAGTGTGCCAATATCCTAGTTATCATTTCAATCAAAAAAAAAATCCATCTTGCATAATGCCTCAAGCATCATGTAGCTGCAGGACCTTCCTATAGGGATTCATCCAGGTACCATTCAGCAATTTAGGAAGCATCACACCATAAAACTGTTACAACTGTACTGCCCCTCCCCTAGTAATCAAATTGTTAACATAAGGGCCCAACCAATGCATTTGCAACTTACCTAGATGCTTGGCAAACTTACTATCATATAGAAGCACCAAGTCTCCTTGCTAAAAGTGTTTGTTCTTAATATTTCGATCATGCCAAGGTTTCTGTCGATCCTTCTCAACACACTGGTGAAATATCGCAACAAAGAGGTCTTCCTCTAGCTGCACCAAATGAGATAGGCATTCTTCTAATGCTCCTTTGTTGTCCATTCCTCTTGCTGTCACAATGCAAAAACTCACAACAATGTACTCCATTGGCATGAATGCCTCTTTCCCATACACCAACTTGAATGATGTATACCCTGTCAACCTTTTACAAGTGGTGCAATACGCCCATACTACTAGAGGAATCTTCAAATCCAATTCATCATGGTTTGCATTGCAAATATTTGTGAGCACATGCTCCAACACCTTATTGAGCACCTAAACTGTCCCATTCACTTGCAGATGATATGGGGCACTCTTCCTATGTTGTATCTGAAGTTATTTTTTCAATGCACTAATGGTGCAATTGATGAAGTGACTCCCGTGATCACTAATGAATATATTTGGACAACCAAAATGAGTGACAAATTTATCAAATATGAACCTTATTTTTGTTGCAGCGGTGAAATCTAAAATTTGCGCATCTTCTTCCCATTGCGTCAAATAATCTGTCGCTGTAATGATGTAGCATGCATCAGTTCTCTTTTCGGGTGGGTTGATTGGTCCCACAAAGTCCACTTCCCATTTATCAAATGGATGCAACGTCACATGAGGTACTAGCGGCATCTCATCCCATCGTGATGGCTTCCCAGTCCTTTGACAAACATCACAAATCCTCGCATAGTCTATCGGGTCCCCATTGAGAGTTGGCCACTTAATCCATGTGTGGAGTACCTTCCTGGCAATAGCGTGACCTCTGTAATTCCCACCTGTAACTCCCCCATGTGCTTCCGCCAATACCCTTTCATGTTTATATGTTAGGATACATTTCCATAGGATCTTGTTAGGTTCCATATTATAGAGTTCTCCAGCAATCAACTGGAAATATGCGGCTCGAACTACCAAATACTTCTTATTTGTAGTGATCCTTTCTAGTGTTGTTCATGTTGCCAAAACTAAACTATTTTCTCATAGAAATCGTCAACCATTCCAACTCTGAATAGCTGCGCATCAGGTACCCCGTCATCAATGCTCATTCTTTCTTCATCTCTCTCTATTCATGACAAGTGGTCAGGTCCTTCATTCAACCGACCTGGTTTCACAATTATCTCAAAATCAAACTCTTGGAAGAGAATTAGCCAACGAAATATCTTCCCCCCCAACACAGGATTATTCACTGGGTATTTCAATGGAAATTGATCCGTGAACATCTTGGAATTATCTCCCAATAGATACTATTGAAACTTCTTCAATGCGTAGACCATTGATAACCCCTCTCTCTCTATTGTGCTATAGTTCTTCTCCATGGATGACAACTTCCAATTGGAAAAATCAATTGGATGATCAATATCTCCTTCACCTGGTTGCACCAACAACACTCCCAGTTGGGTTGATGATGCATCGACATGAACATGGAATTCCTTCATCCAATACAGAAAAAATAGTATTGGTATTGTATCCATGTTTGTCTTCAAGGTGTTGAAACTTCCTTGACACTCTTCACTCCATGTGAACTGTGCATACTTCTTCAACAACTTCTCTATAGGTGTTGTGATCGTGGCATATCCTTTGATGGACTTGCGATAATATCATGTATGGCCTAACATCACTCTAAGTTTCTCCACATTCCTAGGTGGTGGCAAGTTCAGGATTAGCGCAATCTTGGATGGATCAACCATCACTACTTCCTAACATACAATGTGCCCTAGGAACATTCAAAAATTTGCACACAATATGCACTTCTTCGAATTCAGTGCAATTTGATGTTGTCAAAATATCTCCAACATCAGTCATAGATTTGTGAGATGGTATTTTATCATTCCATAAGTCGTTCAGTCATCCATGTATATTGCCAAAAAATTCTGGATAAAATCCTTGAATGCACCAACTACAATACTAAAGAATATCGCGGGCACATTTTTTAGTCCAAATGGCATCACTATGTCTTAATAACATCCCCATTCAGTCACAAACATTTTCTTGTGGCAATCCTCTTTTGTAACCTTGATTTTATGATAGCCAGAAATTCCATCGGGAAAGGAATATATCTCTTAACCGCCTACTCCTTCCAACACTTCATCAGTAAATGGTATCGGGAACAGATCATGAAGTCATACATTGTTAACTTTTCTGAGATCAGCACAGATACGAATCTCACTTGTATTATTATCTTGCACAACCATAGGAATGATCCACTTAGATTCTTCAATTGGTTATATGATTCTTGTGTCCAACATCTTCTCGAGCCCAGCCTTTACTCTCTCCTTGTACCACGGATTCAGACGATACAGACGTTGCTGATCTGGCTTCACATCTCACTTCAAAGGGATCTTCATCTCTCCCAAATATCCTAGTATCCCCTTCATTTCAAAAAACTTTGTCAGAAACAGATCCTAAAACTCATGCAACAGATCAGTGATCTTTGCCATTGTTTCTTCATCTTAGTAGTCTCCAATATTCATGAACTTCGGTTTCTCCTCTATCCCAATCTTGACTTGCTGAATATTCAATGGCTGATTGATTTTATCTATCCATATCTTAGGCACCATGATATTGTGACTTCCTTTTGTCACTGGAATGTTGATGATCCTTGGAGCATCACCATCGTTAGGACCTCCTGTCATATTGTAACACTCCATTATTGAATGGACCATTGGTGCTTCATGTAGTTTGACCAAATATGAGAATGGAACTACCTTCAAAACAAAATTGTGAGACGTTGTATCACATTATGAATGACTGGATCAATATCCGAAAAACTGAATGTGTGACTAAAACAGATCGACAACTCCTCGCATGTCGTGATCTCTCTATGTAACTCAGCTGATACATACCACTATCGTGGCATTTCATCCAACATGTGCAAAAATATATACCCACTGCTAATTTGGTCGTGACACCCACATGGTATGACATGCAATTAGATGATTACTAGGACTATTTCTCCCATCATACCTCTCATCTTGGTATTATTATGTTATGTCGAAGTGAACCTCCATCAACCTGCGACACTGCGACCAAACATTGATCGACTTATTATGTGTCACTATTGGTCCTCATTTTGTCACCATTTTTGGCCAAATATTTTACATATTGAGCACATGTTTTGTTACCTTTTGGCGTCTTCTCTACCATACAATTCGCCATTCAGCAGCAAGGATGGCCATATTTTAATTTATGCAAGTTATCTTTTATTTTGCATTATTTCACAATTTTCTTGTCTAAATTTGATGATATGTAATGATATCCTAATGTATGAGACAATCATTGTAGAATCATGGTATTCAGTGAACCAAGGAGCAGGTAATGCATCTATCCTAGATGTGCACAGAGCATATCCAAGACATTGTCTAGCTCACTGTTCGAACCTCTGAATCAACCACACATTACTATCAATTGATTCTTGAGCATTAAAGGCATGCAACAACCGTAAATTGTTGTGACCACATGGAAACATGTTAGCATAAGCCTCCTTCTAGAAGATCGCTCATATGATGTCTCTGTGTGACACCTTGATGCCAGTTCTGATTAAGACTGAGTTCATATGCCACACCGTGCGCTAGAGAGGAACCAGATTTGTGAAGAAGGAGGAACCAATTACCGGTCATAATGATTGATTTATCTTAAGAGCAGTCGACCACTGAAAGGGTCAAATTTATTTCCTTCTGTAAAAACACTATATATACAAATGATCTCATGTGAGAAATTGTTAATCATTGAATGTTAATAGTTGATAGCTCATGGTTAATAACTAATAGGATCAATGGAGTTAGTAAGGATAGCGATATAGTTATCCATCTTATCGGTTGACAAAAAAACTCTGTAATGCTACCTTTTTATTTAATGAAAGTTCTATTATGATGTGCATGATCGTGTTCCATTAGCAAGGCATCACTCTGTTTGCTGGGAGGGCCCCCCAACAACTAGATTTTTACATTTTCGTGTATTCTTCATTATTTACCTTCTCTGTAACTAGTCTAGTATTATTTATAAGTTGTTTATGCAATTCGATTCCTGTAGCATAGATTTCATTATAATATCATGCTGATTATGCAGTTTTCCTTTACAAGTTAGCAACCGGTTGCACCTAGAATAGTTTCCAAATTCCTTTTCAAAGTCTTTACAGTTCATTGTTTGGTTTCTAGACTAGATTCCTTTGATTAAGTGACGATAAATTTAGCTTTATTCATTTCTTCTTTTATTATGAATTTTCTCAAGTATATTTTAGTTTGTTCAATGATGTAATTTCCTTTTTGAATCATGAACTAGTTTAGATTAGATTGTTATGAAATTCAATAATTAAGTAGATTTACTTTTTTCTCTTTTATATTTCATTAGCATATGCATGAGTTAGTTGTTCTCAACAAATCATTTAGATTCACTATTTTCTTGAAATTTTAGTATTTTCCTTAGATAGACTATCATTCAGAAAGCCTGTTCTGCCTCTTACATAGACCCTCATTTTAGTCTGCCATCCATTCTTTCATTTAACCTTGTGCATTTTTAATCTGTTTTGACCTTGTCTCTTTAGTTTTCTGATTCTGTTTTGATAGTAGTAGTTATACAATGAATGCATTTCCTCTTAAAAATCTTAGATGATATTGTTAGATTACTTGTTAAACCTTATTCTTATTTTCCCTTTCTTTTCACCTTATGCCTAAGAATTATGTCATGTGTTTTGATCTCTTTTATTGATTTGTAATTAAATTTGATTTGTTCCTTTGCATGTGAATTTTTAAATGCATTAATAGATTAAGTGTCTTATCAATTTATCATAGTAATATGATTTGTCCTCTCAATCATATAGTTAGTAAAGGGATCTATAGGATAGAATTTAGATCATCCTTATAAGTTTTTTTATTTTTCTTAAGTTATATGTTTAGCCTATCCAAAGTTCACTTTGGACATAGTTGAACCAACTAAACTTTAGAAACTCATTCAATGATGCATTTTTTACAGCACATGTTTCGAATATTTCCATAATGGCATGATCGTATAAGCATGTCGAGCTATTTGCATGATCATTTGGTAGGTTGAATGCGGCACATTTTAAACAAATTGTGTGCGAACCTTCTCCCATTACATCATTTTCACTATACAAAATTTTAGCCACCTTTCCCTGCAAAACCTGTATTCTCCCCTCTACTTAAACCATGCCGAACTGATTTGAGCTGGAAAGTTACCAAGATTTGTTTCAAATGATAGAGTTTAGAGAATGTTGGGAAGTATTTTTTGGCGTCGGTTGGAACTCGTTCCTCCATCTACTGCAAGGATAAGATGAGGAAATCTCATTGCTTTTTGCAATGGGGTTCGATGGGATAATGGCTAGGGTAGGACATCTTTCCTTCCAAGTCACAAGGGAATCGATTGCATATGCCAGTTATCCTCCCTGAGAAGGTGAGCGATGGCACAAACATTGGTTTGTTCCATGGGAATCACATAACTTTGCTCTCAACCCCAAATTCCAGCATGTGACAGGCGTAAAAGGTTATCACCATAGTTGGATAAATCTTGGATACATCAATCTGCTGACGGTCATTATTCATCTAGTTACCTGTGAAGGTAAGTTTAGTGTTTTCAAATCCTGTCATCTCTTTTTATCGACCCATTTTGTCGATAATAGATGTCTTAATTTTCCTTTCTTTTTCCTTCGAATTCTAGAAAAAAATTTGAACCTGGTTTGAAAAAATACTCTTCACCCCAAAAGTAGCTTATACCACCATAGCTTGATCAAACTTTTAATCCTGGACCACCTCAAGGAGCGAAACCAACCCTGTGATACTTTTGTATTCAAGGTTCTTAATCCCCATCTTAACATCTGCAAATGATCCCGTCATCTTCACCGTGGGACTAGTCAAACCTCACCTGTAGAAGAGGAAAACCCCAACATCATCCACCTTGATGAAGATACTTGAGAACCTATCCCATCTACACAAAATAATCTTGCTAGTCTTATGTCTTCCGAATTTGTACCTTTCTCACGACCCCGCACTAGGAAACAAAAGGAGAAAAATGTTCAGCGTATGCTTCGGCCCAGTACCCAAATCGTAGTTCAGCCTAATGTGCAGACTGGTCATTCAGATGATGTGGTCGAATTAGAGAAAATCAACCTGAATTCATCCTTGTTAGAATTAGCAAGTCTTTTTGCCGAATTACTAAAGGATGTCGATCAAATGAACATTCCTGCATTTTCCTAGGATATTGGCCCTGGAGAACACCTTCCTACTTTTATTTGGATCCACCATCAAGGGAAATGAGTCCTCCACAAGATTCCAAATAGGCTACAGAACCATATATGCCACCACAACCGAAAATAGACGAGTGAACTTATGATTTGACTCAATCAATGAAGCAAAATGAAGGATATGCTAAGTTGATTTTAGATCTTTGAGAGGAGAACAAAGAGTTACGGTTACAGATCAAAAATATGGAGGACCTCCGCAAGACCGCTAGTTTATCACAGAGGAATTAGAAAGCAAGGTGTTCCTTTTGAAAGCACAGGCTAGGAAACTAAAGTTCAAACCATCCACTTCATCAAAGTCAGAGGCAGCTGCTATTGTAGCTCTACCTCCCTCCTAATGCTATCTTTTATTTTGACTAGTGGGACCTGGCATTCCTTCAGTTTGGGGGAATGTGGGTCCTCATTTTGTCACCATTTTTGGCTAAATATTTTACATATTGAACACATGTTTTGTTACCTTTTGGCATCTTTTCTACCATACAATTCACCATTCAGCAGCAGGTATGGTTATATTTTAATTTATGCAAGTTATGTTTTATTTTGCATTATTTCATGATTTTATTGTCTAAATTTGATGATATGTAATGATATCCTAATGTATGAAACTGTCATTGCAGAATCATGGTCTTCAAAGAACCAATGAGTAGGTATTGCATCTATCCTGGATGTGCGCAAAGCATATCCACCACATTGTCCAGCTCACCGTTCGAACCATCGAATCAACCGCGCATTGCTATCAACTGATTCTTGAGTGTTAAAGGAATTTAACAACCATAAATTGTTGTGACCATGTGCCATCATGTTAGCATGAGCCTCCTTCTGGAAGAGCACTCATATGATGTCCCATGTGTGACACCTTGATTCCAGTTCCGATTAAGACTAAGTTCGTATGCCATAACACATGCCAAAGAGAAACTAGATTTGCGAGGAAGGAGGAAACGTCATATGTTGGTTATCAATGTAGTTACTGGTCATAATGACTACTTTATCTTAAGAGCAGTAAGCCACTGAAAGGGTCGAATTGCTCGCTATCTGTAAAAACACTATATATACAGATGATCTCATGCGAGAAATTGTTAATCATTGAATGTTAATAGTTGATAGATCGTGGTTAATAGCTAATAGGATCAATGGAGTTAGAAAGGATATCGAGATAGTTATCCATCTTATCAGTTGACCACAAAACTCTGTAATGCTACCTTTTGATTTAATGAAAGTTCTGTTACGTTGTGCATGATCGTTATTTCCCTTCTCTGTAACTAGTACAGTATTATTTATAAGTTGTTTATGCAATTCCATTCCTGTAATCATTTATGTTAATTACTTTCTATAGCATAGATTTCATTATAATATCATGCTGATTATGTAGTTTTCCTTTACAAGTTATCAACTGGTTTTTCCTAGAATAGTTTCCAAATTCCTTTTCAAAGTCTTTACAGTTCATTGTTTGGTTTCTAGACTAGATTCCTTTAATTAAGTCATAGTAAATTTAGCTTTATTCATTTTTTCTTTTCTTATGAATTTTCTCAAGTATATTTCAGTTTGTTGAGTGATGTAATTTTCTTTTTGAATCATGAACTAGTTTATATTAGATTGTTATGAAATTCAATCATTAAGTAGATTTACTTTTTCCTCTTTTATATTTCTTTAGCATATGCATGAGTAAGTCATTCTCAACAAATCATTTAGATTCATTTTTTTCTTGAAATTTTAGAATTTTCCTCAGACAGATTGTCATTTACACAACATGTTCTGCCTCTTATATAGATCCTTGTTTTAGTCTGCCATCCACTCTTTCATTTAAACCTATGCGTTTTTAATTTGTTTTGACCTTGTCTCTTTAGTTTTCTAATTCTGTTTTGATAGTAGTAGTTAGACAATGATTGTATTTCCTCTTAAGAACCTTAGATGAGATTGTTAGATTACTTGTTAAACCTTATTCTTATTTTCCATTTCTTTTCGCCTTATGCCTAAGAATTATGTCATGTGTTTTGATCTCCTGTATTGATTTGTAATTAAATTTGATTTGTTCCTTTACATGTGAAGTTTTAAATGCATTAATAGATTAAGTTTCTTATACATTGCTCATAGTATTATGATTTGTCCTCTCAACCATAAAGTTATTAAAGGGATCTATAGGATACAATTTAGATCATCCTTATAAGTTTTCTGCTTGTTCATAAGTTATGTCTACTTTCTTGTAATATTATTTTATCCTTTGCAAGTGGAGTTATTCGTTTATAGATCATCATGTTTACTATATCTTGTAATTGGATGTTTCTTAGTTTACATATTTTCGTAGAGATTAAGTTAGATTTGATTCGCTTTAGTTTCTTCACCTCATTTGAAAGCCATTTGACACTTCTCTTGATCCTGTCCTAATTACAGTAAACCCTCACCCTCAAAATAATCAAGGAGAATGGAATTAGTGTCCATCTATTAGTTGCATGTATTGTTTTCAAGAAACATAACTATTTGTGGTAAATTATTCTTTGTACAACCAGTTCCTATAAGTTGTTTATCAATAAAATAGACCTTCTTATAAATAATAATTCATTGTCATAACACTGTCCACATATTTTTCCATTAGTATTTGTTTATAGAGTAGAGTAGTATAACTTGATACCACTCTTCCCTTGCCCTCAACTAAGTTGGATTCTTAGGAGTTCAATTCATTTTTTCATTTTGAAAGACCTTTCAATATTTTGTGTCCTAAAAGTATTACCACAATACCCTAGGAATCCCTCTACCTTCACATATATTTTATAACAACTCTAATCCTACCAAAACCGGTCGATAATTAAATATTAGGTGAACTATTCAAGAGAATATTTTACCCAGCAGTCACACACCAACGTCTTGGAGTAGACTTCAACACTTCATCCAATGCTAGAAACCTCTGTGGTTCTGACACCTTATCTTCAAATTCAACAAGAAATTTAGATAACTCAGGAGGTCCCTTGTAGGTCGATAACTCAAAAATATTTGTTGCGAATCGGCACAAAAATTGAGTGATTAAACCACACTTTGAAATTGATACCTCATGCATCTGATTATGCCAATTCTCCAAGGCATCATCAGAATTTGCAGATGTAGATATAGAAATTCGCCAACCCATCTCACCATCATTAGTGGGTTGGATATAGTCTTTTAAGATGTTGTACATATGATCCCATCCCCCTATAACTTCTTCCTTAACTGGTTCATCATGCCTTATTCCTTCATTTGGATCCATTAGGGCTATGACTCTAATATCGTGGTTCTCGAAAGTCATTTCACACTTCTTGAAATTAATCGCCACCAAAATTTCATTGGCCCATCAAATCCCCAGTAGTGTAGGATATGATCTTCCTCCATCAACAACCTCAATAACATCAAAGTTTGTGTAAACCTTCATTCCTTCCACCTCCACGGATAGATGTGGAACTCACCCAATCGATATAAATTTGATCTGGTTAGTGAATCGCAGCTGCACAAGGGACCAAACTAACTATGGGCTCCCCATATTCTGCCATGTCTTCTTTGTCACAATTTTGACATCCAAGTCTATATCCAGAATGACTGAATCTACCTCATAATCCCCAATCTGAATATTCACTCTCATCTCTTTCCTAGTTTTCTTCTTCTGCAGGGAGTTCAAAATAGAATCCCTCCTCCATTTCTCTTGTTTGTAGTAGACTCACAATATTGATGAGTGAATTAGGGTATTTTTCTAACGACAACCAAATTTCAAATAAGTTTTGCAAGGTACCATGTTGCTGTGTTGGTCCTGCTACCAAAGTTGAATAAAAAACAAGTGGAATTTCATAAACATGCAACTTATCCGAATCTCTTCTGATTGCATCATGTGCTTCAAAGAATGTGTCCCTCTTAGTGTCAACATTGAATTGCACCTTATTCTTTCCATCCAATTGTACTTGTGGAATCATTCCATTATCTCCTGTCATTTCACCTCCGTGAGTAATGACAACAACATCAGCAGATTGAAATGTGGGCTCTACTGAGATCTTTGCAACTGTTGGTCTTGGGTTCTAGTTTCGTAGCCAATTCACTATCTAGTTCATATTCTGACTTGCATTTTGGTTCTAATTATGATTCTGGTTCTAGTTCTGGTTCTGGTTCTGCAACTGTAGAGCATTCCTTGGTTTCCATTTAGCGATCAGTTGCGGACAATTCTCAATAGTGTCATCCACAGCGATACAATAATTACATTGCACTTATAGGTTTGGGAAATATCTCTGATAATGTCTCAGTACTCCACAATTATAACATTGCATAGGTCCACGACCTTGTCCTCTTCCTCGACCAAAACCTCCACCTCATCTTCCTCGGAATCCTCCGCAAAATCCTCCTTACTGCTGATACTACGGTTGATTGAACTATTGATATGGAGGGGGATTCACCTTTTCTTGCACATACTATGGTTGGTTGTATGGTTCCTAAGTGTACTAGTTATGTTTATGGTTCTAGAAATGTGGATCGTTCCTTGCTTTCCATTTCACAATCAGTTGCGGACAATTCTCAACAGTGTGATCCACAGCGGTACAATAAGTAAATTTCACTTATAGGTTTAGGAAATCTCTTTGATAATCTCCCAGTACTCCATAACTATAACATTGCATAGTTCTACAACCTCGTCCTCCTCCTCGACCAAAAACTCCACCTCGTCTTCCTCAGAATCCTCCACGAAATCCTCCTTGTTGTTGATACTACGGTTTATTGAACTGTTGCTATGGCAGGGGATTCGGCTTTGCTTCGCATACTGCAGTTGAGTGTATGGTTCTCAAGTATAATACAATTGCTTCAAATCATACTTCATCTTATTATACTATGGCAACAACAGAGCAAACTGGGGTTGTGGCACAAAATGTGGTTGCAGTTTCGGTTGTGGTACAAATTATGGTTGCAGTTGTGGCTATACCATCTATGGTTATTTCTACAGTGGTGGTCTCTTGACTGTTCGATGGTATTCTTCATTTACATAATATGTATCCATATTCCTATCCTAGAGTAAATCATATGCTTGACAGTCCTTATCTTCATGTTCACCGGACTGAAAAAATGTGCAATACAAACTCATCAACTTCGAGACCATCTTTTGCATAAACAGACAATCTTCATGTCGATGTCCATGAACTTGGAAGATGTGTCACCATGGCATGCTGCCATGACTTAGCATATTTGGCGCTCCCAACAGTAGGTAATTTCAAAAATGCAGGAACTTATCCTTATGATCTACTTCAACATGAAATCGATTACACCAAATATCCTCACGATGCTCTCTTCCTTTCTTTATATCTTGTAATTGGATCATTAGGTTTTCTAGTTGTGTTTGAATCTAACTCATAACAAATCCAGTTTCACCAATAGGTGAATCTTCCATCTTCATCGTGATCTCTAGAGCCTCTCTCTTTGTCATAATCTTTTGATGCATCAAGGGCATCCTTATATGCGATACTAATGTCACAATGAACTAGTCCTTTTGTTGTACATCACTCATTCCAAAAATGACTTTCACCATCAGTGTCTCAAGTTGTTGATCAAAATTCCAAACAATCTTATTTGGATATTACTTGATCTCCTTTAACTCTGTGATATATTGTGCTTCCGACTTAGGATTTATGAACTCCTCCATCAATCCTTTTTTGATCTCGGCTAGAGACTTCGCTAGATTCCCAGTGGGAACTTGTGTAAAATTCATTTACCAATATAGTGCATGACCTCAGAAGCTCATCTCCAATTGACCTTTATTAACACCATCATCCTGAACTTGCTTTGCAGTCCAAACCGCTTCACATAGAAACTAGTATTGCTCGGGATGCTTGATCCTATTTCCCTGAAATAGAGGTAACTTTACATCATCGACTGCCATCCTGGGCCTTCTTCTTACATTCCTTAATCCTCTACTATTAGAATTTTGATGACATGTTGGAAAACATGGTGTTGATCTCGTATTTGTTCTTGATTGCAGCACAATGCACGAAGGTGCGGGTACGTTTTTTCTCTGGGTCGATCTTTCTTCAACATCAGGTGTAGCCTGGTCATCTCCTTCATCGATGTAGGGCCACTTCATCCCTTGTGATATTATCTTCTAGCCTCTTTTATCGGTCATAGTAGGATGCTCTCCTATCCTCTGCCTCTTCTCTTGGGGAAAACCTTACTCCACTTCGCAGAAGACCACTTCCTTCCTCAGCTTCCCTAACAGTCTCGCTGTAACTCCCATCCATCTACCCCGTATCATTCCATCCAAACCTCATCTCCATGGTACCTGCAGCCTCCGCACACTAGGGATCTACTTGTCGAAATTCATCTTAATATTCCTTTTTCATAGATGAGCATCTTTATTAAGAGTTGTAACGATAAAAAAACCTACCTCTTGGTCCTTTGAAGAACTCCTGCTCCGTGTTGTTGTAAGATTTGAATGTTTCAACTACAAACTCAGTGATGTAACCTTCTAAAATGTTTTCAAGACAAACTTCGACGACCCTTGACGCCATGTTATCTACCTCCTGCAGTTGTTGGATCCGCTCTGGGGTCCAGCAAATGGGATCATCTACTTGGAAATTACTCTTCCGATAGGTCAACTACACCAACCACTCATAGAAGATGATCAAAAACTCAAAGAAAAAAAATCATGGAGATCAGAATACAGGTACCTTCCTAGCCACTATTATTTCCTCAATCCAGGGTTGTGATTCTCCTCTACCATGAATTCCTGAGCCTTTTGGACGAACCAATCTTGAATCTCCAGTCTCGTCAGATGCCACAACATGTCCTCCTTCTCTGCACACTATGGTCCCAAAAATGAAACCATTTTTTCATACAAATCCATCGACAAGGGTTCACTCTCCGTCAACACCCTTAACTGACTGATATCCCTGAGCACCAACCTAGATAGGTTTTACCCTATCTAGAAACACCTGTGGAGAAAATGATGTATCACCTTATTTGTTCAAGGGAGAGCTGCCCAAACCATGTTTCCATAGTAAGAAGGAGGGTTTGTGTATCAACTGTTCAACTATCGCACCATTACTTCATAGATCAAGCATTGGTTCATTTATCATAAATTCATATCATCACTCATTAGATCAACATATTCAGATCGTGGGAGGAGAATCGATGCATAAACAGATCTACCAACATAACATTATTCAAAACATGAAAGCATCACATCATTCAGAAAGAGGCATCATTTTGCAGTATTCATCCATTCATATCAAATCGCAGAAAGAAATAAACATAAAGGTGAAAAAGACATAGTTTTTCCATCAAATCTCTGTCATGTAATATTAACTTCGCATCAAAACTACATGTTCCTAAAATATCTCCACAATTCATATCTCACATCAAAGACAGATCACAAATGCGTTCTCTAAGTGCAATTTTTTTTATCCAATATTACAACTCCTATATATATTTATAGGCTTGCACCTTTTAAAACGTGGTCCACTTAAATTGACTTCCTAACTACTTGGACCAAAATCTACAAGATAATGACCAAAATATGACAAAATATGGATAAACTATCACCAAACTTCTTTGCGCCCCATCTTCCACCTTATGCATCAAGTTTGACCTTGTGCATCAGCCTTGATGCTGCGCAACTAACCATATCCAAACTGTCTACCCACAACACCTTGGAAATTATGGAGGAAGCTCATGTGGAGAATGAACATGAGGAAAATTTTTATTTACAGGTCCTTAAGAAGAGGAATGACATTGAGTACTTTGTCTAAGCACTTGTTTTGAAGGATGAGGAGGAGAACTTAGCTATGGGATATGTGGCTAACGAAATTCCATTCAATTAAGCAGTCAAAGGTATTCACTTATCCATGGATTGGCTAGATGAGTACATAACCAAAATGGATATTCAAGGATGCACTAGAATCGCTTCCATTGGTAGCATATTTATGGACACATCATTTTATGTGCAATCTTGTGAGAAAGAACACAAGTTCCTATGGAATCCATGTGATCCTTCCAGTATACATAGTAGCAAATGGGACTCCTATGAATTTGTTATACGGACTAGTTGGCATGGGGAGTGTTTTCCAAACACTCACATTGCTTGAGGAGGATTTTGGTATACCTTAATGGAATGGATATTTCTCTCTAAAGGAGAAGGATGATTTATTTCCATTTGGTTTAGAAAACATGATTGCGTATTCACTCGTGGATGGAATAAACAGATACATTGTAGAAAAGAATACTCATGGTAGTGATGCACTAACAATTTGATTATGGGATCCTGGCATCATTTGGGATGACACATTGTTCCAAGTGATCAATAAGTTAAGAGGGATGATGCATAAGCCATGGGATCTTGTAATTCCATGGAGTGAAATCTTTCTACTAATGGAATTTTATATTAGTAGCATGCACCATGATCAGTGGGATCTAGGAGGGTGAGCCACCCTTCATTTCCAGCAATGTATCCATGCAAAGTAGTGGATTTGTTTCCTATATGGGAAACGATTAACACAAAAAATTGTCCACAGAGATCTCTAAGGTCCTAACCATAATTATACATCACAATCCCACCATTATTTCTTCCATTTTGACCTTCATAATTAAGTTCCACCTAAATTGGTCCAAAACATTATTATTCCTTCCCTCATAAATACAGGGAATATGGGAATTTATTGCAACATAAACCCAATTCTACCAAAAGGAACAAAAAACCCTAAAATTAGAATGGGTAAAAAATGATGGATAAATACCATACACAATGACATACCATGGGCAAGAAAATATTTGATCACCCTACAAATACATTGAGAAGGTCTCCCCAAAAACACTTTTGGTAAATCAAATTTCCGTTCCCATACTTTTGCCATACCATTCCACATTGTATTTTGAGATTTATCCACACTCTCGTTGATCCATTTTCCATTGAAAACTATTGGTGGAAAATATCAAAGAACCAGAGCGTGAGAGTCCTTGAACCACATCCTAAAAGGCTTGCAGTGGCCCATCTTATTTAAAGCTATGATGCACCTTTGTTTTACCACTTAGAAGAAATCATAAAATCTTAAAAATAAGTTTTTATTTCTTGTTTAGAAGCCAAGATTGAGAACATACCTTTCACCATGAACTCTACCCTTAGATCCGGTTGACATAAGGTAGGTGCTTTTCCACGTAGCTAGAGAGAAATATCAACTATAGTTTTGGAAACTCCACTGGCTCGATCACCTTGGATATTTGTTTTTAGCAGGTGGTTTTTCTTATTTGATATACTTAGGTACACTCATCCATCACAGATATGACCCCCTTATGTAAAATCTAAACTAGTCCCTTCATAGTGTTTGCCCCTCAACCCTATAAACTATTTTTTCCTTATAAAACTTTCAATTCGGGTGGATCACACCAAGTTGGTAGAAATATGCGACCCAGGTTGCACCTTTATTCCTGATAAGCATGACCTAGGTCATTCCTTTTTCCCTCATAAGTGCAAACTGGACGTGAATTCCAAATCACACTTGTCCAGGCTTCTGGAGAAACCCCAGTCACTTTTATGAACCTTTGGTGCAATTTATTGCATAGAAACCATTGTTAAGTGTGACTTTTGTCTTCCTCCGTATTTCCTATCTTGATCACGATTGTTTCTTGGTCCTGTGCAACCACGACTACACATGTTCCACCAACAAGTGTGACCTGTAGGTTTCCCAACTATTTGAGGTGTTTGATACCCTTTCTAGACCCCCTGTATGTGTTCTTCCCCTTCCCCGACTATTTCCTTCCAGATATTATTCCCTACAACCCCTTTGTGTGTTGTTGGGTCCTCTTTTGCTTGTATGAGAGCCTATATTAGTCAATACCCACTGTGTGTTTCCTACACCATATAGAGCTCCTTGTGTGCTTGTGTACTTGCAAATGTTCTTTTATCTAGAAGAATTAGATGTTATGTGTTCAAAAATATTTACATTCATTACTATTATTTATCTCTTAGCATTTCCTCTCTGGCATGAGAGCGCTTGGATTTAGAGATTACACTCCACTTGTGCACACATCTCATACCTTAAAACAAACACTTGGTCCATAACCCCAAGATGAGCCTAAAATTTATCTTAACTCAACCAGTATTGTAACCTTATTTAAGGAACAAAACAATATTCTAGTTATGTTAGGAAATTGGGGATAGGAATCCAAATAACACCCCTTTCTCACTTACATCTGAGACATAGTTTTTGTCTTCTAGGGAACCAAAATCCTGTAGTATTTGTTGACACAGTGCCAACTAATTTATCAAGGGGTCTCTCGCTCTATGGGGGTAAGCCACAACAAAGGTCTTCTAGAAGTCAGGGCGGAATACCACACTCCATTCTATACTGAAGGCTAAACCTTCATAGTCCTCCTTGTGCATGTCAATGACCAAAGGGCTGAAGCGCTAAGATACCATCCTAAACATGTCAATAATTAGGTATCCTAGTTTCAAGTCTTTTAGGTCTCTTTTACCCAAGGTCCCTCTTGGTAGTGGGATTCCCTTAGCCTTTGGTTCTTCCCTTTTGTTTTTTTTACTATGGATTTCAACACTAAACATAGGATACAATTTGTGAGGGGCTTCCATCTTGTAGCTAGGAGTTTGCTTGTACTTACACCCCATAGTTTAGTGCATCATTTTCTTCATAGGTAGTGCTTCTTGTTGAATTTCTAGATGCTTTTTCATTGAATCACCTATTGTGATATGCTGTTGAAGTTTAGTTTTAGATTTTTCTCTTTGGACTATGTGCCACTATTTATCAACTCTCCTTCTACACACTCAATTGTAGTTGGATATTTAAGGTTGTGTTTACCATCCTTAAGCCTTAATTCATCATATAACACACCATCACGTCACCATTGCTTCACCACGCTACTCCCATAGACTTAGGGGGAATACCCCTTAGTTTGGTTCCTTGAACCATCATTGTTAGATCCATATTCAGCGTCATTCACCACCATCAGATCCATACACTACATCTTAGTCAGATTCATATTCCTATCAATCCAAGCCTCTTTTGTTCACTTCTGCATCTAGCCCCATGGTTGTTGCACCTCCCAACCCCTTCCAGAGTGGATTATTGGTATTGGGCGTCAAACTGCTACACCGACCATACATGGTATCCCTTATGTTGGACTTAGAGGTCTTGTTCCTAGTGGTCCCCTCGCCACCACACACATTGCTACTGGTTTGCTGCCCACTAGTGGTGGCCCCACTCTAGCCACCATGGTTCCCACCATTCCTACTTTCATGCATGGGGGAAATGGTCCCTCTACCACTCTTCTGACTATCCACACCATTACAGTTACTACTTCTACTATTGGAAGTAATCCCTACCTATCCCCATTTTCTTGCAGTAGGCTACATGTTTTTCAGTTCCCTCCTAGAACTAGTCCAAGTCCTAGTATTCCATTCATGTCTAGTCTCAACCTCCCTGATTTGGCGTGGATGATGAATGACCTCATATGTCATGAACTGTTGTGGCCTCCCATTCCTTCCAAACTCCCTTCAGACATCCCTAATATCGAAGAAAAGGTGGGAGAATACTGTGATAACCAAATCATGTCCTTCCACTTATATTGTTCCTCCAACAACATAGTGGGCGATTCTATCCGATTGCGGCTATTCCAATTCACTCTTACTAGTGTTGGAGCCAAATGGTACATTGAACTACCCCATGCCACTTATCATGATGTTCCTCTAGTAATTCCATCTACTCATCCATTACAATGAGGGCATGGAAATCATGTTATCCTATAGACAGAACACTGCTAAACACATCACGGATCAGATCCATGAGTGGTTTCTTCACCGTAGTTTGTGCAAAATCTAGTTAAATGAGATGAGATTCCTCGATTGTTTTCTTAAAATCTTACTCCATCTATTACCAAGTATTTGGCATCTGAGTTCCCACAAACCTATGAAGAATCTATCCTCAAATAAAAGTAGTTAGACAATATCTATTCCCAATTAGGTTACCTTTACACCATCATCCACGATGCTCCATGTGTTGGGTCCTCATGGTGTGATACACTGAGGGAATCCCATGCTCTTAATTAGGTCATTGATTATGTTACCCAGCACCTCCACCTATAGAAAACCTATTCTTTGATTCCGCCTCACTATGGTAACACCCCTAGTGTTTCCTAACCCGGATACACCCCTAAATTTTCACACTCAATAGCTCATTTCGGAGCCACACTGTCATATGCGTCTCTCATACATGTTCTTTATCTTCATGTACCAAATTTCTTGGAACATTCTTGTAATGTGGAGCTAGGGTTTTCACCCTAGCTTGTGGTGATGAGCACCTACTAAGGAATCTGAAATCCTTAGTAGCAGTTCAATGAAGTAAATAAAAATAGACTGAAATAAAAACTAAGCTAAAGCAGTAAACGTAAATAACATGAAATAAGAACAGCAAATAAATGTGTAATGGTGTTTTGATTAAGATTACCTCCAATGAGGAGGTTGGTGGAGTCCGTTGTGCTGATCCGATGTCGGTGGCTCCGAGCTCCGAGCTGCTCCTTCTCCTTCTCCGA
Organism: Pseudotsuga menziesii; assembly: GCA_001517045.1. NCBI lineage: Eukaryota > Viridiplantae > Streptophyta > Pinopsida > Pinales > Pinaceae > Pseudotsuga > Pseudotsuga menziesii. The sequence goes on from LPNX010272608.1 coordinate 149,853, forward strand.
TGGTGGAAAATAGGCCAAAAGGGGTCTCAATGGTGAAAAGAGATTGATGGTAAGCTAGGGTTTCACGAGATGTTTTGGCAGAGTAAGGGTGCTTATGACTGTGGATATGAAATGAGGGGTCTCCACCACTTATTTATAGTTTTTTAGTGGTGGAGTGCTAGCCCATGGTTTTTGGAAACCATGTGGTTTAGGGCAGCTTGTTTAGGGTTTTTGTTGTTTTAGGGTTTTCCTCCTTTTTCCTCATTATTTTTATTCCTTTTCTTCCCTTTTGGGGAATTTTGCTATTTTTAGAGGAATTTTGGTTATTTTTGGAGGAAAAAGGGGTTTTTGGGCCTTTTGGAGGCATTTTAGGCCTTTTCGAGCCATTTTAGGCCTTTTGGAGGCTTTTTAGTGGGATTTTCAGGGAAATATGGTAGGTAAATGGAAGAATGAGCCATGAAATGGGGTAGATGAGGTAGTTAACCATTTTTGGGTGTTAACAGATTGCCCC
>LPNX010272672.1:45061-57688 GCA_001517045.1 Pseudotsuga menziesii
AGAAGTCATATAACATTATATGGGTATAAGGCTCAATGTTACTTTCAATCATACCCATTTTAGGGTTGGGATGAATGGCTAAGATAAAGATGAAATGTTTTGGTGTTAACTATTTATCCTTTATAAATAAATATAAATGATGAAATAAAAAGGAAGTGTCATTACAATGCGTTAGTCAAATATAACCATTGTAATTGATAGTGAAAGGGTAGTATTGAATTTGTACGTGTTTAATGGTCATCGTGAATAGGAAACAAGGATTTTGTTACAATGGATGAATCTATATTTTATAGAATATCATTGACATTTTAAAATGGAGGATGATCGTTGTATTTTATAAATCAAAGGATTCTATTATGAAAGATTAAAAATATCTTAGATTAGGTGACATAAATTCGTCAACACAGTTTCAGTTTACAAGTCCGATTCAAAAGAATTGCATAAAAGAACTAGGTATGAGGTTAATAGCAGTTTGACCTAATGAACTCTCATACAAACATGTATGTTCTTTGCTATGTGAAGCATTGACTGTTTGAATGCAAAATTTTGTGTGTACATAAATATAAATGCTTAAATAAATGCATGAAGAGTGGAGTTGTGAAGATAGAGAATATGATATTTTTTATTTTTACCTCCCAATATATAAGGGATAAATGTGGTAATAACTAGTGAAGTTTTATAACCTGTAATTGGAACGGACACTGTAATAATGCTTAACTAAGTTGTAGTTGGAACCTATAATGTTATGAAGAAGACATAATAAGCATGTTTCAGATATTAGCAAGATGTCGATATCTGCTTGGGTTGATATGTAAAATGTTTAGAATCTTAAGATAATGATTGACATGTTTATCTTCTTGTATGTGGAAGAGGAAAAAGTATGGTTACAAGAAAATATGTATGCATTGAAGCATTGCTTAATCCCACTACACTATAAAGATTGTCAAGGAAGTGCAACCAAATTTAAAAGTTGCCCAGGATCAGCAAAAAGGCTACGTGGATTTAAAATGCACTCCAAGAGAGTTCAACGTTGGTGATCACGTATATCTAAAGGTAGAGTCGAAGAAGAGTTCTTTGAGTTTGGGAAGGTGTTCCAAACTAGCGCCAAGGTATTGTGGACCTTTTGAAGTGTTAGCTAAGATAGGGTCAGTAGCCTATCAGCTTGAATGGAGGATAAAATGCGGGAAGCATATCCCTCCATGTTCTAGAATGAGCAAGGGAGATCGGAATAAAAAGAACATTGAGGACGGTGTTAAGCATAAGGGGGGGAGAAATGTAATACCCCCATGACACTGCTTTTATTTTCATGGTTTGAAAATTATTATTTTATTGTTATCATGTAATGAGTTATGAAACTCAAAAACTCAAATGACATTTGCACAACAAACCTTTTTATTTATTTATTAATAAAGAAAATAACACTTGGAGAACTCAACTACATGAGGGGACACCAACCATGGCACCAAGGAACATGTGTAAGCAATCTAGACTGATTGACACCAATCAAATCCAATCCAAAACTCAACAACCAGACAAGATCCTAAATCATAGGGATTTAGAGATCTGATTGGAGATTTGATTGGGATGGCATAAGACCTGGGCAAAAGCTATATATATGAGTGCACTGGAATAGCACAGGACGTCGTGTTGTGCATGGAGAAAATTTGCTGTGAATGCATGTGTTGAGTGTTTCTCCCGTTTCATAAGTCCATCGCTTAGCTTGTTACGGACTCTGAGAGAGAGTGCCGCGTGGAAGCTTTCTTGTTGTAGCTTGTTACTGACTCTAAGAGAGAGTGCCACGTGGAAGCTTTCTTGTTGTAGCTTGTTACGGACTCTGAGGATGGAGTGCCGCGAGGAAGTTACTCGTTGTTCTGGTGCATGGTTGGTGATCCAGCTCGGGGGTGGAGCGGAGCAAACCATTGAGTTGCTGCCTCCTATGGTTGGGAGGGGTTGATTCTCCAAGTGTGTTTCCCCTGGATTCAAGTAAGTAGATCTGATTTAGTTTCTCATATATTTCGGCTTGACTTATGGTTATTTGCATGATCAATAAAATATCTTGACAGTCAAAACAAACACCTTGTTTCTGTTTCTTTGATTAATTAGAAATTTTTGATGTATTGTATAGTGGGGATGTTACACTTGGTAAGCTCGCCATGCGCATCTACTGTTGAATCGGTCCTTTTGTGTGAGAACCAACTCATTCTTGTATAATTAGACTATGTTACAAATGTATGTGGCAAGATGAATAATTTGAAATCCTTAGAGGACTTCATTATTGCATATATTTCAAGCTCAATACCGTGGAGTCGATGGTTTGTTTGTGACCATACTACATAGCCATATTTCCAAAGTTCTCTAAAGTCGCTCCCCATCCTAAGGCTGAGGAATCAATCTATACAATGTAGCTGCTCTCCTATGGGTATCCTTAGTGACAATGTGGCCTAAGATTATTCTTTAATTTTCATGATTACAGTTGTATGATTGTCCACCCACCTTCATTGGTTTTTTCAGGTAATTTCTAGGGTTGTGTTCATTCAGAGGATAAATCTTTTAGGGATGGAAAAATGCAATTGATGCACCCAAGGAAACACTATAACTGCTTTGGGGATTCAATTCTATTGGAAAACTGCAGGATGGTTTTGCAATGTGTGGTTATGTTTTTACCTTCCCATATTTGATGTGAATCCCAAGGAAATCTATTTTTGGCTTCATCGTAACCATTTCTTCTTTGAGAGAAAAATGCCATGCTTTCTTATTGATTTCAAGAATTGTGCTAAATGAGAGTAATGCTTGTCAATCGAGAAAGAAAAAAGTAGTGTCATCAATATATACGAGTACAAAATTATAGTACGGGATGAAATTATTGTCCATCCATCCTTGAATGTAGGTTATTCGTTGCAGAGTACAAATGGCATGACTATCCATTCATGCTAACATTGAGAGGCCCTGGATGTTGTTTTATCAATGTCTTCTATTGTTGTCTTGATATGGTAAAGCCTACTTTTGTCATCAAACTTGTTATAAAACCCGTTATCGATCAAATGGGTTCATAATTGATCTTTGCAAGGAATAGGATACTTGAATTTGGTTCCGATTGCATTTAATGGTGCATAATTAATTGCCATTAGCTTGTTTCCTCTCTTCATTACATTGTGTTTATTGACCATGAAGGACGAACAATAAATTTTGAAGTAGAGAGGTAGATGGGTTTCTACTTGAGCAATTCCTTAATTGCTTCATCCATGTCTACCTGTTGCATGATTTACAGGGATAGCTTTCCTAAATGCCTTTGCTTTCGAAAATGTTTGTTTTTCATAATATTGTTTGGAAGATTGTCAAAATGCTTGTGGATTTAAACTACAACACTCTTCAAAATATTTTTCATCAATAGGAGGTCATTGCGGTGTTTTGCAACTGTTGAATAATCTTTATACTTTTATTTTCTAACCATCTTTCCGAGAGATAGTTGTCCATAATGAGCTAAGATCTATTCTAAACCAAGTTATTCTTCTTCTAGTTCCTCCTATATTTTTGTTACAAAACATTGGACATCCTGATTATATGGTTAAGGATTTAGCTCCTCATCTTCAATGCTGCTTTGAATTTCAGAAGTTAATTCACCATAGGTACACATTTTCATACCCACTTCAATGGACCATGACAACATCATTTAAAATAGTCAGTTATTGTTCTAGGAATTGGAATACTGAACTACTAAACTCTCTCTCTCTCTCTCTATATATATATATATGTGTGTGTGTGTGTGTGTGACTTATTTATTTGTTTTAGCTATCTAGTTGAGTGGTATACCTCGAGTGATTTAGTGGATTAAGCTTCATAAAAGATGTCTTTGGGACGATCCATTGAGTTGGATAACTTTGGCGTTTGTGTCACTCAATGTCGTTATTAAGAGTAGGCGTTGTAATCAATATTGAGAGGTTTACAAAGGGTACCATCAATGAAATTTGAGGTGTTATATTTTTAAGGCAGCAGTATAATTTCAATCTTATTTGCAGTGGAGTAAGCAAAGCACATAAACAAATGACACAAAGTTCTATCATGGGAAACCACAAGGGAGAAAACCCAAAAACCTTTTCTTATTCAGAGACATCTGTTCAAGATGCAATGTGCATCCAGATACAATAATAATCACACAGAAGAATAACCCCAAAGATAGTAACCGCATAAAACAACCTTCTCCTTGCTTGAGCGAACTTGCTTGTTGTGTATGAGGAGGTGCCCCTCCAATTTATACTTTTCATGTTGCCTTTTTTTTAAAACTTTTGTTGTGGGGTTGACTTGTCTTCCTTGCCTGGGACGACCTCTCTTTATTGGCATCATAATTATGATTTTATTGTTTCTTATGGGGCCGACTTGGTGTGAGGATGCCTCATGCAGCTGTAACACAAACATGAGGAAGTGCTTGAGGGTTCCTCGTGAGGTTGTCCTTGGATCATATATATAATCCAAGGGTTAGCTCTACCAGTTGTTGCCAATGTTGCTAGGCATTTGGCCAGCTCCATGATAGCAGGTGCATGGATCAAAACCCCTTGGATGAGGTGAACTAGTCTATTCTTGCGGGTTTACGAGGGACGCTATCCATGAATGTGCAGAAGCAATCCCTTTGTTTCAATGCAAGGTTTTTCTTGTAGTATATATATGCTAGCCAAAATAACCTTCGTGTTGTAGCCTAGGTGGCATTTATATTGCGGCACAAGTAACTTATATGATGTGGCCCACTGTGAATCAATTGTGTAAGCCCTAGAGGCATTGAAACCTTATAGGTATGGGAATCGTAAGACCACATTAGATCATGTTGTGACATGAAATCATGATACCATCAATGCATTATAAGGCCACACAATAATGTTTTCGTCAAAGGGCATTGTGAGAACCAAAGAAGTATTTTATGAAAATGTAAGTATGGTGTGCCCACATGTTAAGAAGTTGATCCTACCCTTATGGCACAACCCATAAGAAGTTGGATGTGACTATGATCATGCTTCATGGAATGAATCCTCCCCTTATGTTGAAACCCGCAAGAATCTGGTTGTGACCATGTTTATGGCTAGGCACTCCCATCCTAGTGGTGAAAGGAGTTGCCTTGTTTGTTATTTTAGCACTCTCGCCTTCATGTTGAGGAGACTTGACCATGATTTTTGGAATTGTTACTTTTGTGGTTGTTGGAACACTCAAAATGAAGGTAAGTAAAGAAAAGCGTGAATGGCCAATTTCATTAAAAGGAGGGAATGCAGGGAATGAAGCTCACGAGAGGTGAATTCATATACGGGATAATCCGTAGGAGATGGATATGCAGAGGGGATAAATACAACGACGATGAAACTTAGGTCGCAAGAGGCGTGGAGAGTCTCCCTCGAAACACCACAGATAGGAGAGGCAACAACTGAACTCTAACACCATTGTTGGAACACTAAGAACTAAGATAGACAAAGATACGTGTGAATGCCCAATTTTGTTGAAACGACACACATATAGATACGATATGATGTGATGCTTGGTTTAATCTTCCAAGCCGTCTCTTGGACTCCAAGACGGCTTTTGTTATTCACCTATGACTCTTGACGCGAATAGTAGTAATAATACAATATACTTTACATCACCCAAAGGATTTAGTTTCCAACAGTGGTGGTGAGGATCGGCGATTGATTATTTTATAGGCATGTCCCCCTTTGCAGTGAGGAGTGATTCCCACTGAGTTGTGGGCCTACATCCTTCTTGTTGAAAGAAGGCGACTCTATAGCATATTTACTCCTAGAATAGAAGGGCAATCCCATCTTCATAAGTTTGGAATGTAACCCATTGTTAAGCACCACCATATCCCATTTAACTAACATTAAGGCGGCTTGTTGGAATATTAATGCAAAATGGTTTTGAAGTCCAAGTTACATATTTGGGACAAATCAATGGCTCACATTTGATCCTATGTTGAGATTAGATCGACATCTCACGTACATTCTAATGTTGAGATTAGATGAGGGGGTCACACTTAAGTAATGAGCCTATAACAAGGGGTGCGGAAAACCTCGATGTCATGAGACTACTGTGGTAAAGAGAAGAGAGCACTACGATAAGTTTTGAAGCGATACAAAAGGGGTGAGAAGAGAGCACTACGATAAGTTTTGAAGTGATACAAAAGGGGTGAGAATATTTAAGGCGGTGGTTTTTCTTGTTAGGGTTTTCCACTGTAAATCTATGTTTATTGTTCATCTGCGCGACTGGTTTGATTGCTTATTTATTTGTTTTTCGAGCAATATGTCAGTATGTTGTCCAATAAATGGAGAGGGGCATTAGAGATCCTACACACGACTGCGAGATAAACTAAAATGATAGTGTTATCCAACACACAAACTTGTATGTACCTTTGATGAGTGACAAAGCTTTGGAATTTCTTGTTTTGGTATCTTGTGAAAACTTCTCCAACGCATGTGTTAAAATTGCTATGCCACTCTTCACAAGAAACCCTTATTTTGGAAACATGGTCAAGCTGTGAATCATTTTTGCATTGACCGAGGCAACTCTTGCTTACTATGTCTTCTCATTACGGTACATTCTAACAATAAACTTTGTTGACTCTTCTTTCAAACCTCGTAATTACATCAACGATCCCATGCTTAAAACCCTATGATTGTTGACTTGTAAAATCTTTATTACTGTGCCTGCCCATTTCTCCTTTTGACATTTCCATAGCTTCATCACTGCGCCAAGCTTTATATGTCTTTAACTATGCAACCCGACTTGATTCATCTCTCTTTAATTTATTAATGATCTGAAATCTAGTGTTGTGCTCGATTTTCTATGACGCAATGGTCCTATTATTTTACCACCTTATCTCACCATCACAATTCCCATCTCTTCAATATCGCTACCACTTTTATTGATCCGTACTAGGTTGATGGAATTCTCTTGATCTCGATGGCCCCTGGGGTTTATCGGGGACATGGTGAACTTTTGTGAGTTTCTTCTTAATAGTATTTTATTGCCTTTTACGTCATTTATTACTTGAACTTGACTACTTTCTTTGATATTTGTACTTTAATGCGTTATCATAATCACTTATCTTCTTATCTTTCATAGACTTACATCCTATCGATATTCTTCCTGCCGAGCTAACTTTCGTTGATTTAGGTGTCGTTTACTCACTTCCGGTTGGCCTTTTACTTGTCAAACCAAATTATGTCCAATCTTCTTATGCGGCACACCCTATTTTGGAAACACATTCCATTATATAACTTATATTACTTAATATAAGATTCCAATCATTATATAACTACTAACATTAATGCGTTAACATTATCACTTATCTTCTTATCTTTCATAGACTTACACATCCTATCGATCTTCTGCTCGTCGAGCTAACTTTCGTTGATTTAGGTGCCATTTACTCACTTTTGGCGGGCCTTTTACTTTTCAAACCACACTATGTCAAATCTTCTTATGTTCATATTTGATCTCATCGATCCCACCTCTGTTGTTACTAACTACTTCTACCTTGACCTCGTTGGAGGGGCATGCATTGGGAAACATAAGGCTCTAACACCGTTGATCTAGATTGAGGTGAGAATATGGTTGACACACACTAATCCATGGAAGTTAACGTGTATATCGACAATTAACTAAGCACATTTGTAGAAACAAGTAAATAGAATGAAACACACACACACATTGTAGAAGATTGCAAGCATTATTATCAAATGGTCGATTGGATGGCGGTGGCAATCTCTAAGAAGAGATGTCTTAGCTACTCTCAGGTGCAAAACTCTCTGCAAAAGGCGAGACTAGGTTTTCTTTGCTTGCAATGAACTTCATAAATGAAAAAGAAGGGGAAGACGTGAGGCATGGAAGGCCAAGAGTCACTGACATTGACGTGAAAAATCGATGGTGTCAGGGCCGTAACTATTGCGCATGAAGTTTAAATCAGGTCCAAAGCTCATACAAAAGTTCTCGATGAGAAAAACCATGTGAAGGGTGTGGGAACCTAAGTTCACAACAGTTTTGGGGGCCAAAAAATAACGTTTGATGCCTAGAAATGACACCAAAAGCGAAAAACCCAAATTTACACCCAAGTTGCTGAAACTTGCTACAACGGTCGAGAGGGTTCGAACAAATTGCATGGATCACATTGGTAGCAACAGAAGCATATGCGTGAACGCGAAAATCCGTGTCATGTTTGTGTAGACCAGGTTTTCAAACACATCTTAATTGAGAATTGTTTTCTTTGTGTTTGTCTCGCATATTTAATGGTGCTCTCTATGGTGGTGGGAAAAAAACATTTTCACTTTAGATCTTTTGTCTTGCCTATTTAATGGCACTCTCCATGTTGGTGGGAAAAAGCATTCTCACTTTAGATCTTATTTCGTATCTACTATTAGTAATATGGAACTCGCCTACTCGCATTGCCTTCAATATTCGAAAAGTTTCTATATATTTCTCAACTTTTAGCCTTTTTTTCTTCTGAAAAACATGAGTAATTTGGACCTCATCCCCACTTGTAATATATTTGGACATAGGCTTGGGAGAACTTTCAATAACAACGCACATGTCCCTCATTGTTGACTCTATTCCCGAGTGTTTCATTCTTTTCGGTGCATGGGATACCTAAGTGAGAAATCGTTGGATACTATGAGGAGGTTCATGTAAAAGAGACGAGAAAAAAGAGGGTATGAATAGTATGATGAGATTGGCACTTCAAAATTGAAGTATTATTGGAAAGCAAGAAAATATTAAAATGGCTTGTTATTTAGAAAGGATGTAAATGATATATATCCCACATGCATTAATAAGTAAGATAACGGAAAGGGAGGATAATAGAAAAGATGCAGAGTTGAAAGAGAAAAGCATACCTTTCTCGGCCTTTTGGCTAAGATCAAGTGTAGTACCTGTTCTTATTAGTTTAATATCTGATACGTGGTTCATAGAACCACATGATATTAAATGTATTTTTTTAGGGGGAGGGTCCACTTACAATAGCTTGCTATTGGGGCTCTCGGGCGTTGCTTGTGCGTTGCACTACAGCACGAGCCTGGCGCACCCCAACAACACTCAACACAAAACAAAACAACAGTGAGGGAGGAAGTGCGTGTGTGTTTCGATGGAATTAGTTGTTGATAAACTGTTCGTTCAATTCGTTGGAGTGAATTGAGTTTGCTTTGGCCCACCCTACTAGCGCCATTAGAAACTACGATTCTGATTCGTCCCAAGAGCTGTTGATTTCACTTTTTCTTCTGTGGAAAATAAATATATGTCTGGCATTCTTTAGAGACACACTATGACACTGGTACTGGGAATTTGCGGCATTCTTTAGAGACACTATGACAGACACTAGTACTGGGAATTCACGGAAAATATGAGAAAGCTAAATTTTGAAGCTACAGTGTGGGGTCAATTTTGAAGCTACTTGGGCAACTTTTAAGTTTTGTTGTACCTCTTTGACAATATTTTTGGGTAGTGCAATCAAGCAATGCTTCAATGCATACATGTTTTCTTGTAACCATACTTTTTCCTCTTCCACATACAAGAAGATAAACATGTTAGTCATTATTTGAAGATTCTAAACCTTTTACATATCACCCCAAGCAGATATCGACATTTTACCAATATCAGGAACATGCTTATTATGTCTTCTTCATATCATTATAGGTTCCAACTACAACTCAGTTAAGTATTAAGTATTATTACAATGTTCGTTCCAATTACATGCTATAAAACTTAACTAGTGGGAGGTAAAAAGAAAAAATATCATATTATCTATCTTTAGGTACAACTCCACTCTTCATGCATTTATTTAAGCATTTCTATTTATGTACACACAAAATAAACACAAAATTTTGCATTCAAACAGTCAATGCTTCACATAGCAAAGAACGTACATGTTCGTATGAAAGTTCATTAGGTCAAACTGCTATTAACCTCATACCTAGTTCATTTATGCAATTCTTTTGAATCGGACTTGTAAACTGAAACTGTGTTGACGAATTTATGTCACCTAATCTAAAATATTTTTAATCTTCCATAATAGAATCCTTTGATTTATAAAATACAAAGATCATCCTTCATTTTAAAATGTCAATGATATTCTATAAAATATAGATTCATCCATTGTAACAAAATCCTTGTTTCCTATTCACGATGACCATTAAACACGTACGAATTCAATACTACCCTTTCGCTATCAATTACAATGTAATATACCCAACTACTAATATTTTCAATAATAATAAAACATCCAATTAAAGATTGAAAATCTATGCTATCTACATAACATTCACTTCCTAAAGAATGTATCACTAGCTTAAATCATTGATAACCTAATTTTCAAAGGTCTTGGTTAAACTAAAATTTATAGTAAATAACACATTACATTTTATATATATATATATATATATATATATATATATATATTGTTGGCACAGTTTTTTTCTCCTTTATATCTCTACTAATATAAACTATACTCCATATGAAACTCTTAACTTTTAAACGAGAATCAAACAATTCGTTTTACATGCTTCAGATATTAACCGAGGCAGCAATAAATCATCAAACATTTTGTTTTACATGCTTTAGATCTTAACCAAGGCAGCAATAAATCATCAACCACACTTTGCATGCTCAGGATTTTAATAAAACACAAATCTTATCAAACACATACAATGGGATGATCTCTAGAATTATTACTTAAGACAAAACAAAAGGGAAACCATATAACGTTTATTGGAGCTCTCAGTTCCATGGTTTATCCATATCAAGTGCAATTGACGAATAGAATTTCAGATTGGTTGTTTATTTTTCCATATCAAAATGCATTCCAAAGCGAATGTAGAGGTTAGTAAAAGCACACGCAAAGGTCAGACCCTAAGTCAAAATGCAACGCATATTGAAAATATATACATCACGATTTCCCTTCAAATACTTTAGTTTCATAACAATACATTTTTATAAAGATCCACGAATGGAAAAAAAAAAAAAAACAAGGATCAAAGGTCTACAACATAAATACGTGTTGGATCCTCTACATAAAAGGAAATCATCAGATGTTGATGCACATAACAGACATGTAATGGTTCATTTTCTGATTTCACCAAAAATGCAGCAGTCAAGACCAAAACATATGGAAGGAATCCCAAGTTTCTTCACAACGAAAATATAGACTCTAAATATATGAAGTTCATCTGAAGTTTCTGCATAGTGAAAATGAAGACTCTAAATATATGAAGTGCATCTGAAGTTTCTTCGCAACGAAAAATGTTGGCATGAACACGAAATGCATCACATGCCTCTTTCACATATCAAAACGCATTCAAGAATCATGAAATGTATCACGCATATCTTTCCTATCTCAAACACTTATGGAAATAATGAAAAGTATAGCAAGTCTATTCACATCTAAAACGCAGATAAGAAACATGAAAAGTATAGCAGGTCTTTTTCACCCTAGAAAACCAAATGAGAAATCATGAGTGGTATCACGGTTTCTTTCCCATCCAAAATGAAAACAGGAAAAATCATGGAATGTTGATTCAATCAAATCTCAAGTCTCGATATCTATTATAAGAGAAGTAATTAGTAAGCTCACTACATACTTAGTTATTTGGCGGCTTTTAACTTCCAGTCTGCCCAAAAGGCATGCCAATCAATTCAATACATAACTTTTGATTCTTTAAAAATAAAATTCGAGTTCTACTATAAATATCCAAAGAAAAGGGTTAAAACAAAACAAAAATTAAAACTTACGGTTAAGTCTAGTAACTGACAGTCAACCTCGGCGATAATATCAGGGTTCCAGCTTTAACTTATGGTTTAACAAGTTGCCAACTGTCAGTTGAACTCTATGATCCTATCACAATTTTAGTATTAAACTTACAGTTTGTACTATCAGTCAAACTCTGCGATTAAAACAAAATACATACAGATCTTAAATCAAACCAAAACATTCGCAATCAAATTCCCAGTTCATAATTAAATGACAACGTTGGCAAAGTAGATCAGATCTATATTAAGCCAAACACAACCAAAGTAATCAGATCTCCAATCAAACCGAAACGCTGGAAAATATAAATAAAATCCCCAGCTCATAAATAAATCGAAAACGTTGGTAAAGTAATTCAGATCTCTTTCAAGCCAATACGTTGGAAATGGTATATTAATGCTTTATAAAACTTATGCAATAATTCAAAACGATTCCCTAAACTACCTCATACCGTTGTGCAAGTGACCAAAGCGGATCATACCGTTGTGCAAGTGACCAATCCCTAATTTTCTGAGTAAAACCCTAATTTTTTCTCTGTGAAAGCTGCCTGCGTGATGAGGCTGCGATCTCTGGAGAATGATGATGTATACATGCTGAGATCTCCGTTGAGATTGTTTGAAGATTAAAGACAGTGATTTGATCATTTAAGGCTGCGTTGCAGACTGCCTGGTGCTGGACTGAAGACCGGCGTGGAGTGAACCTGAAGAGCTGCGTGGAGAGATTGTGGTGACTGCGTGTAGCCTGAGCGTGAAGCCTGTGCGTTGAAGACTGAAGATAGCGGCGTTGATATAGTTTGATCTGAGCCTGCCTATGAGCCAGTGTGCTGTGAGTGAAGACCAGCGTTCGGTTACACCAGCGTGGAA
>LPNX010272734.1:0-14172 GCA_001517045.1 Pseudotsuga menziesii
CAACCTCAAAAAGTTGAAATTTCTGTAGATAAATATGCAGATGACATGAAGTACCCAGTTCTTTTGTGAATATGGAAGTAGTTTTCTTTCAAATCGTTATTAATATTTCCTCTGCCCTCTTCACCTTATAGCTTTAGGAAACACTACTCTATTCATATTCAACTAAAAAAGTAGTATATTTCCTTCCGTTAGAATTGTGGTACAAACCAGCGCAATATAAACCCTGATTGCCTCATGCGAGACTTTCAGTAAACATCAATCTCCATACATATCCTATCATCCTTAATTGGTAGAATAGACTTGCATTTAGTCGACGAAAGTCTACCACTTCAACTTTTTTTTATCCTTTTTATATTAGGACCTGGCCTACCATTCTTCTGTTGTTCTTAATATTATCTTACGAGCATTATATGAGTTTTCATGAACTTTAATGTATACCAATATACCTCTACAAATTATTACATCGTAAAAGCTTGTTCAAACCGGCACTCAATTTACTAGCGTTCATTTCACTTAGACTCAGGTTGGTTGGAAATTGGTTAAATGGACAGACCGTGTTCCATCTCAAGAATTTACTGCACAACGCTAATCAAGAACTAACTGTCGAAGTAATTAGCGGTTTGAACGCGCTTGACAAATGTTCTATTGAAAAAGTGATGTCCTCTGAAGAGTAAAGGCACTATGGGGCGTTGCAACTAAAGGAGATATTAGATTCATCAAAAGTGAGATTTTTTCATAAAACATGAGTCTATATCAGGTGAAACAGTTTGAGGCAGCCTTAATATGGAACTGAAAAAGCAAAATCAAAGGCAAAAGTTTCTCATATATATATGGCATTGTTGATCACCCAGTGCAAGCCCAATTTTGCTTATACTTTTTCTTAAACTGTTTTTGACAACACCGAGGTTTTCGCTGCAGAAAAGGAACATATGGTGGTAATTTGTGCAAGGGGTTAAGGGTCCAAAATTTGCTGCCATGTCGCTCACAGCAGCAAAAGGTCTCGAGAGAGATATCCGAGGAAGCCAAAACTGTTACTAGACCTGTTGCATAAACTTCATGCAACGGCTACCTTTTAAGGATTTAAACTTTCAGAACTGCCTTCGAAGTTGAGGGTATATAAAAGTTTATGATCTTGGGACAGGGTTTTGCATCTTTCTGTCTTGTTCTCTTTTTTCATTGGTTGATAAGTTGTTAAATTTTGTCTCTTTCGAAAATAAGGACATTTGAAGACAACGTAACGCTATCGATATGCAATTGTTTTCCATTTTCTCTTTGTTGTTATCCTTGATGTGTTCATTGACCGTTTTGGGGCCTTCCACACTCTTAGTGTCAAGTTTTCAGTTCAAAAGTTAGCTGCTATTTCAAATATAGGCCCACAGGATGTTCCTACTGTCTTAAAAAAAATGAGGTCTGACGGATCTGACTACGCTTCAACTGATAATTACGAACTCACGGCAACATTCACTGGGCCTCGTTCTACTACCACCTCACCAGAGCTTATAATACTGTCCGCTCTTATAGGGGTAAATTCAATGCAAGAAACTCATCTACTTTTAAGAATAACGCGACTTTCTTCAATGACATATACGTATTAGAAGGAACCTGTGGTACGGACGTTGTCTCTTTAAAGAATTTTTCACCTTAAATAATATCATTGTTGGCCTATTAAATTATAAAATGGGCAATCCAAGTGGCATTTTAGGCATATCCCTTCCCCTTGCAGAATTTACAGATAATGTTGAAAATGCATTTGCTTTGAACAGAAAACTCTTCGTATATGAGAAATTCTAATGGCATTTGAAAGACAAGGAAAGATTGAAAAGAAGATATCTTATTCCTTATTTTTGAATGGACCTAATGTACACTTTGGGAGCATCTTATTCGGTGCAGTCCATAAAAGTAAGTACGCAGAATAGCTCTGCACACATCCTATGCGTCAAGCTTATAATACCCTTGATTCAAACTCAAGAATAATTATCACAGCACAGAGTGTTGCAATTTTGGACGGCAACTTGTATGGTAAAAGTGTTGTAGATATTCAGTTTCCAGTGCTATTAGATTCCGGTACATATTCTGTTTACCTACAAAATTTGTAAATTGGATTGTTAAGAGTTTTTTAATTGGAAATATAACTCTGATGATCAAGGCTACACCTTTGACTGCTCAAAAGTCAGGATACTTTACTGTGTGTCGACTTTGAATGACTTAATATATTGAGGTTATCTCCGATAGTGTCCCAGCGCCACCCCTGCTCCAGGATACTCCAGTATGTCGGTATATAAGTCTGGTAGTCCCATCGGGACAGGAGATTTTATTAATGTCAGCTGAACCTCGTATTCAGAATTTTCGCAGTACACATCATTGCTTGTCACTGCAATGCAAGGCGATGGTGTTAGTTCTTTCCCAAGTGGGGGCAGTTCTAGGAAAACGGCCCCTAAAAGGAAAATAAAGGTTACATATATCGTTCTTCTTCTTCCTATTCATTGCTGTCCTTCACATCTTATTTTCTTTCATAAATAAAGAAGAGCCATATAGTTTCGCATTGTGCTACTGTGTAAGACAGCAAGTTTTTTGATAGACAACAAGAGGAGCTATAGTGGTAATACGAGTTATACTCATAAACCTATCTCCTATTCGTATTTATTACATTGTACACTGTAGCTTCATATACAAATTATGAGCTTATAAGGGAGGATTATACATTTTTGGAAATATTATTGCTATGAATAGATAATGTGATGAGTTTTACAAGTGTAAAATTCTTCCATAGAGTTTGAGGGCAATCCCAAAATTTCCGAAGGTCCTTGATAAAGTATTACAGCGAAAACATATATGAAATGTTCCAATTGAGATATCTCGCTTATATTAATACACCTTCTTTCTTTTACCATATATTTTCTAATTGGCCGCTCAGCTATAGCGATCTTTACATATATACTTCGAAGTTTTTTTAAACAGTGCACCCGTGCATCATACATCATGCAAGGTACCTTTTTTTCTCAAAGGTATTGTCTTCAATTGAAGTGCCACTATGGCATGATGAACCCTGAGCATTTCTGAATTCAACAGAACCAAATTGTCCAGAAATAAATCTGTCCGACATGAATTATGAAACTTTTTTTCAATTAAGTTAAGAGAATTTTGCAGTGTCTTACCATTATTTTGACCCATTGGCTGCATGTTTGTGCTTTGACTTCGAGAACCATGTTAAAGCTTACTTGTACGACGACCAATGAAGTACATAATGGCAGTTTTTTGGGACGGGTCAAAAAAAGTGTTGCACAATCAAATCAGGAACACATAAAATGTTATAAAAAAAATTTGTCTTAGTATCACCTCAGTGGTTATTCATTACGTACTATTGTGAAACTATTCGGATCTTTCCTAAACGGGCTTTTGAATTAGTGTTGCTTCTATTCCTGGAATGGAAGGTAGTACTATCATGTACTCTTGCTTCTCGAAGTTTCAACAATGAAGTCAAAACGCTGTCACTTTCATATCCACCTACAGACCCTGCGGGTCAGTAATTTTTTTTCGAATAACCGCTGAGGTTGGAAATATAGAAACATATTCCAGATCTGTATTTTCAGTTGCTAGCAAAAAGGTAAATATTTTCGTTCAGGTTTTCAGCATATAACAAGTATAGTTGATATATAAGCGTCCTAATTTTCATTCAAAATGGAGAGCTACTGCTTCTGATAGATTTGTGCAATCTCAAGAAATCAAGAACAACAACCATATCATGAGTTTCCTAAGCATTTTTACTTTTTTCAGCGTCCTTGTTTCTGTTGCAACAGCCGTCAGATTTGATTTGACTAACGTTACCTGTAAGGGCCTACACGGACCTCACTGTGGTACCTACGTTATGGAAGTCGTTGGTCAAAATGGAACATTTTTGGGTCAATCTACGTTTGTTGGTGCCGACGTCTTGACTGAAAGCGCTGGTGATGCTTGGGCAAGATATTTGGGCCAGGAAACAAGATTCCTCCCAAAGTTGACTACTGTTGCTAGTAACGAGACAAAGAACTTTTCTCCACTCATCTTCACTACCAATATCAACACTTGTAACCCTCAATCCATTGGTGATGCTATGGTTCCTTTTGCTAACACTGTTACTGGTGAAATTGAATATAACTCTTGGGCAGACACTGCTGATAACGCTTCCTTCATAACCGGTTTAGCTAACCAATTGTTCAATTCTACCGATTATGGCGTTCAAGTTGCTTCCTGTTACCCAAGTTTTGCTTCTGTTATCTTAAGCACTCCAACTGTGAATATTTTCGGTAAGGATGACACATTACCAGATTATTGTACCGCCATTCAACTAAAGGCCGTTTGTCCACCAGAAGCTGGTTTTGATTAATCTTTTCTCACATCCTGACTTATAGATTTTTTTTTGATCATTTTTAGTTATAGACAAAATCTTTTGAGAAAGCCATACGGAAGTTATTTTTAACTGGAAAGTACAATCAATTTCCTTTAGGCATTTCTACTTTCTTCTGACCCTGATTTAAATTTTTTCGAGTTCTTTTTGGTACGATGTGTTATTTATTGTCGATTTATTACGTATAATTCTTTATAATATAAAAGTGCAATACAGTGCATCTAGATATGAATTTTCAAATTTTTGCAGAATACGATTGGTTTGCCTACAGGATAGAAGTAAATTATTCACAATTTCCAACATTTAAAAGTGACGATTGCATGGCAAAAGCGTTAAAAATGATGCTACATCTCACATGAGAGTGGTTCGATTATGTTGAATTTCAACACCAATTCAATATACTTTGATTTAAACACACATTTACCCGTATGATGCCGGAGATGCAAAGAATCCGAAAGGTTTTAGGGACATCTTAGTGGAAAATCATCTTGGCGTGGCCGGGAGTACCAGATTTTGGATGGTTCCTTATTGCAGTCAATTTGGATTTTTGCTGGCGTTGCATCATGGCTATGTTATCCCATGCATTCCAAGAGTGCTTTACTTAAAGAGTAGCTTCGTTACAAAACATTACGTTATACTTCATATCGATAATATTTCAGATATCAAAAATTATACTACATTATACAACAAAACCGTGTAGGTTTGCCTATCACTTATAAGACTAGAACAACTCTTAGTCAAATATCTTTATTCCATATGTCAACTATTTGTGAAAGCCGGTGCTTTTCGTCTTCTTTAAATTTGATCAACTTTCCAAACTCTCCTTCCTTGAATAATGTGCAATAATTGAACAAAAAACACTCTCCAGAGTTAATCCATCCTGATATACTAGNATACTAGTATCTGGTATTATAATCCCTTCAAGTTCTACTGGTGATGCATAATATTCACGTAATTCATCTGCATTTTGGAACATATCATTTAGTCTCTGTCTATGCTCATAATCATATTCCCATGAAGCTTTTTTACAAATGTTAAGGCCTCCGTTTAGCCATAGTAAGGACCCGTCCCTGTCTGTATGAGATAGTTGCACAGAACAAATCTGGTAAAACTCACCAGTATTCTCTTTTGAAACTACGTTGCCCAACCGACCAATGTTTGATGCATCCACAGGATGGAACGTAAAGCGATTGTTCGAAAGCAACTCGCCTAGCCAAAAAAAGTCCTTATCACCATGAAAATATTCTGCAATTGGAGAAAATTGTAAAGCTATCGAAGTAAGCATACTGAAGAGATGCTTTCCTTTATGTAATACTACCAGGCCGCTTTCTAAATGATGTTTATATTTCTTTATAAACATGTTTTCCAGGACCTGCGCAACCACCGGATCCTCTACTTGCTCATGTATCTTGGATTCATCCTCTAAATCAAGCCCAATACACCCATAGATAATTTCCCTTAAAATTTCTAATTCAGAGGACTCAAATAGATCATCTGATATTACCCGATCTTTAAAGAATAGAACACCAGTCTTTTGAAATTCCTTTAATTCATAAAATTTTTCTATTGAAACAAAGGGCACTGTATCTGAGTCCATTAGAATAGGAGTTTCAAAGGATGAGAAGGTCAATGCTAACCACTTGTTGGAATAGGTGGTAAATTTTTTCGAATATTTCGGGTTTAGCAGACTATGTACATTTAAAAACCATAATTCTTGAGCAGGATATTCAGCGGTGTCTAGACTTCTCGCATATTTGATAATAGATTTCATGGAATCTTGACTCAGATCTGCATTATGAACAATCTGTATAGGATAATCATTTTTGATGAACCTCAACACTTTCAATAAGCGTATGGTTTCATTCAACTGCACGTCAGAAGCACTAATAACTATGCCTTTCGAACCACTTTGAGTCACAGTGTGCAACCAATTCTCCCAAAAAGATAGCCCTGTATCGAAATTGATGGGCTTAGAACGAAGGAATTGATGGTTTTTGGGGTCAAATTCCAACACAGACGCATGGTAAACCTCGCCATTCCATCTCGTAGTTGTGTGCCAGAAGGCACTTTCATCAGTTTCTAATTTTTCAAAGTTAATATACGGAAAGAGCTTCTTTTCAATATCCCTCAAACGCTGAATATTATGCCCATCAACCTGCTGCAAGCAATTAAAAAAAATCTTAATCCTCGTAACCAGTTCAATCACATCTTTTGCAGGATTCGGGGTTATTTGATTTACGTCGTAGAAGTCATTCAACCACCCAGGCGTAAGACCTTCATAGTAACTCCAGCAGCCACCATTGCCACTGCTGCTACTTTGAACTGGTTCTACCAAATCTAACGAATTCAACTGAGAGTAATATACTACTAACACAATTCCCAGTAGTACAACTAATATAAACAGTCGATTTTTTCTTCTCATATTCGATAAATACTATTGGGGCTACTTTTGTCCTGTCACTGCGGATTTGCAAACACTCATGCGAATATTTTACTCAATTGAGAGATTTGCTGTCTCCCCCCACTTCGATGGTCCCCACCCCTAAAGTAAAGGAAAGAAGAATTAGCACTGTTTTAGTTCCAGGTACTTCTTTCTTTCTTTACCGGTATTGTGTGGCTCATCAAAACTTCGTCTCGGGAAAATGAAAAATGTAAACAAGAATTTCCGTTTCAAAGAGTTGCCTAAGGCCCACTAATAATGTACTTATTATTTACAATTCGGAGAACGCTGCTGATAGAAATCAATCAAGAAGTCCCTTAGTCTTTGTGTGTTTACGCCATATTGCTTAGTTTCGTAGTGCGTTACAGTTCTATCGTGTGAAAATTTTTTTCTAATGCATCAGCTGTTATGCGCACTACTTGAAAGGTTATCGAGCGTTTGTAAAAAGTAGAAGTACTTAAATGAACCTTCACGGTTAAGCAACCAGTATAATTGAGGCTGCTGATTTGAAATTGCGTTTTGTGTTCAGAAGGATCCCCGGAGGCCTTCAATGAGCTTCCATTTTATTTTCTCCAAGGAGGCCATTTTTTGTAGTGTGATGTTGACATGGTTATAACTGTTAGCAGTGTTTGTGATGATGGCTGTAGTATCACCGCAGTGGATTAGCTATGAAAAAAAAAAAAAAGAACTAGTTTTTAGTTCGCGCATCACGAGGTACGTGTTTAATATGTCAGATGCTTGGGATCACGTATGCCGTTAACTCTACAAAGCAATTGATATTTTGCTGCCTCAAATATCTCACACTGCTAGGATATATTCTTTTATCAAACAGAAAAAAAGGGCAGCGTACCAACATGTATAAAAGGGTTATTAGCATTTCTGG
This sequence comes from Pseudotsuga menziesii, assembly GCA_001517045.1. Classification (NCBI taxonomy): domain Eukaryota; kingdom Viridiplantae; phylum Streptophyta; class Pinopsida; order Pinales; family Pinaceae; genus Pseudotsuga; species Pseudotsuga menziesii. The sequence goes on from LPNX010272734.1 coordinate 7,708, forward strand.
TTTATTAAAGACTGGAGTCAAACGTTTTTCTTCTGTCTATTGCAAAACAACCATCAACAACAAGTTTACATTTGCAACAACTAATAGTCAAATAAGAAAAATGTCTTCCGTTACTGGGTTTTACATTCCACCAATCTCTTTCTTTGGTGAAGGTGCTTTAGAAGAAACCGCTGATTACATCAAAAACAAGGATTACAAAAAGGCTTTGATCGTTACTGATCCTGGTATTGCAGCTATTGGTCTCTCCGGTAGAGTCCAAAAGATGTTGGAAGAACGTGGCTTAAACGTTGCTATCTATGACAAAACTCAACCAAACCCAAATATTGCCAATGTCACAGCTGGTTTGAAGGTTTTGAAGGAAGAAAACTCTGAAATTGTCGTTTCCATTGGTGGTGGTTCTGCTCACGACAATGCTAAGGCCATTGCTTTATTGGCTACTAACGGTGGGGAAATTGGAGATTATGAAGGTGTCAACCAATCTAAGAAGGCTGCTTTACCGCTATTTGCCATCAACACTACTGCTGGTACTGCTTCCGAGATGACCAGATTCACTATTATCTCTAATGAAGAAAAGAAAATCAAGATGGCCATCATTGACAACAACGTCACTCCAGCTGTTGCTGTCAACGACCCATCTACCATGTTTGGTTTGCCACCTGCTTTGACTGCTGCTACTGGTCTAGATGCTTTGACTCACTGTATCGAAGCTTACGTTTCCACCGCCTCTAACCCAATCACCGATGCTTGTGCTTTGAAGGGTATTGATTTGATCAATGAAAGCTTGGTCGCCGCATACAAAGACGGTAAAGACAAGAAGGCCAGAACTGATATGTGTTACGCAGAATACTTGGCAGGTATGGCTTTCAACAATGCTTCTCTAGGTTATGTTCATGCCCTTGCTCATCAACTTGGTGGTTTCTACCACTTGCCTCATGGTGTTTGTAACGCTGTCTTGTTGCCTCATGTTCAAGAGGCCAACATGCAATGTCCAAAGGCCAAGAAGAGATTAGGTGAAATTGCCTTGCATTGCGGTGCTTCTCAAGAAGATCCAGAAGAAACCATCAAGGCTTTGCACGTTTTAAACAGAACCATGAACATTCCAAGAAACTTGAAAGACTTAGGTGTTAAAACCGAAGATTTTGACATTTTGGCTGAACACGCCATGCATGATGCCTGCCATTTGACTAACCCAGTTCAATTCACCAAAGAACAAGTGGTTGCCATTATCAAGAAAGCCTATGAATATTAAAAAAATCGAACGAACTCATAAACGTCAATTATGCGTGTGCCTTATTTATTTAGTTGTGCGTACAGTATAATGCACTTATTTATTTACCAATCAAATGATTTTTTTAACTTTTCACGATCTATATAATTACGTTAATTTCGAGTATATAACAATGAAATATATATCTACGTTGTCTTGAATGGAAAAAAGAAGAATTGAAGCTCTATTAATGAGCCGAGACCGGTACGTTTGTTGAAAATAGTTTGGATTTAATTGCTGACATACTGTTGGCTTTGAAGCATTTAAGATTGAAAAATAGTCATGTAAAAGTCATGCTTTAATATGGTGGGCTTCATGTTGGATGCAAGAAATAAAATGAAATTCGAAGGCCTTTCGCAATTAAACAAGGCATCGTCAACCAGACAATGTCGAAAATTTTGAGTCAATCTAAATCAATCCACCGCCACACTGAATTATGCCAATGATATTGTCTTCCTTTTTTTGGTTTGATGTCTCTAATATTCAACCTGTTATAAGCAACGTCAATCCGATTACTTTCGTCTGTCATTCACATGCGCATATTTTTTTTATTCGTTTTATGATATAGCTGTCTTTATTACAACCTCGAAACACAACGGCAATGTAACCTTACCAGCCGCAATATTACAAGGAGCCCACTTTATTTTCAATTGCTATCGCTACATCGCAAATACTACAGCACCCCATCAGATCTTGAAGTATATATATATATTTAGTAATAAATACATTATTGGAATGGCTAGTAAATTTTGACATAAACATGATTTCCGAACGAATTAAAATACAGCTGATTTAGGAGAAAGTATCAGTACATTGCTAAAAATTTTAAGCAAATGTTAAGTTAAAAAGGCTCATCATTCAGATGAGCTTAAGAATATACTTTTTGCGTTATTCAAGAGTGATGATTAGTGCTGAAATACTGTGACGATATCAGCAATATGTCTGATAAATAAATCTGTACATTCCTGGAAAGTAATATGTACTTTTCAACTATTTCAAAGAGCTAATGATATTTATTTGATCTTTATATCGACAGATGAATCTTTTTCATAGAAGCCGTTATGAAGACGCCAAATAACAATACTCAAGATATACTATAAGATCACCGACCAGGTACATAATACATGACACAGCACAAATAACCGACCAACTGACAATAGTAGAAAGTAGCGGACGGTGTCACACGGTTTTCTCGTCCACATCACTGGAAGTAAGCAATCTCTTGGCCAGCTTTCGGTGATCCAAATATTATATCAGACCAGTTTCATTATTCTCGGAAGTAGAGTCAAATATTTCCTATTGTATAGTGCTAATGCTATCAATGTTTATTATATACAACGTACAGTAGTATTATTCTCTAAGATCGTTGAGTTGCTCATGAGGAAATTCGAAATATTGTGAACAATAAATTATATTATCTTTTTGAGACGATGAAATCTTAAAAATTGTCAGCAAATAAATCTTTATTTATCGATTACTAGGTCGAAACATTTTCTTTGTTTATTCAAAATGATCATGTACCTTCTTCTCGCGAAAGTATTAATTAAAATGTACTGATAGTTTTTTAATGATGAACTTCTATAACTAAACCATAATAATGAAAATTACAGGTAATATTTATATCACAAGAAACGGGCCCTCTTTTCTGTTTTTATATAGTAACCATTAAGAATAGTTGGCTAATCTACTATGAAAGTTCCTAATTAAAAAAAATTCATGAAGAGTTAATCAACGTTCCAGTACCAAATTTATTCTATGTTCTCCTTGGAAGATGAACTTGCCGCAGTAGATCATAGAACCTCATTTTCAACGTTTTCCAAAGAAATACTTTTTTTATTTAACTGACAAATATTAATACAGTCTTTATATCATCGATATGACTAAAGTACATCGGAATTGCCCAGCAGTAGAGCTCGTGATCGAATAGAAAAACGAGGGCCTTCAGTAGCTCGTAGACATAGGTTAAGATCATGGATCCTGCATTAAAAAATTCACATAGCGCTAGAATTTTGTTAGCGTATCTGCCTGTTTTTCTTTCAAATGTAAAATTTTAAATGCTATCATCGCTTTGGATACTCAGCAATAGTGCGCACCGGTTAAGGTCTGTTTTTATGGTTAAACATGTCTTGATATAATGAGCATTCTTTTATGAAACTTCAATGCACCCGAATGTATATGTTCAGACAGTTTGTCAATAGAGTATTAATCATTCAAACAAAACTGTAAATTTGTATGTTAGATGTAGCTTTAAAGAAACTTGCTAGATCTAAATATTAATAGAAAACATCTAACTATCAATTAAACGACATCTTACATTTCAATTTCATAAAAATTATTCTTGTGGCTAGTTTATATCATATAGCTTTCCGTAAAACCGGTAACAAGTAATACACTAAATTGTCCATGTTTTAACTATCATTTCCTTCTAATTTTTCTCCTTTCTTAGCTGATTTAATTCATTTATTTGCTGTCGTTTGCATTTACTGACTAAAAAAAGTGTAAAATATGGGAAGCGCAAATTGAAAAGTCGGGTTGCGAAATTACCTGCCAAAAATCCACCTCGTTAATATCTAACAAGATTCAACGCCTGTTGACGAAAGAAACTTGCCAGTCTCCCAGTTTACTTCTATGTTTAACATAATTGCTATGATCCACTCTAGATTCTGCCCAGCCGTCAACTTCACGCCCACGTTGAGAGTACATTCAGTACGTTGAAAATACATTCAGTCACACCCGCTGCACAGCAAGTCGTTTCATCTAAGCTATTTTGATCGTTAGAGTATCCACACCTCACAAGTATCGACAATTTAGATGTGTATTGGGTTTTGTCTACGCAAATACCATTAGTTTCACATAAGACGCCATCAGCTCTTCTGTAAATAGATTGTTCCTCTGTTATCGTGCGAATAGAATTAGAAAACCAATAATCATTGAATAATATATGTGACAGTGGCAGGCCACCAGAATAAAGCTAATATCTAGAGGGGTATTTCTTCTTGAGTGAAGAAGAAATATGCTGCTTCCAAATTTTAGGACGACAAATCCTCATAATATGAATTAAGCAGATTACAGAATGAAGGGGGTTGAGGAGTCCCGCAGCACATCGCTCCTTCGCTAAGAGCTCCACTGTTGAAACGAAAAAAAAAAAGTATTAATCAATGGTACTACTATGTTCTTTGTTACTAAACGCGCCTATTTTTTTCGAGAGCCTTTACGACAGTCAATCAAGCATTCTCCCGCATACTTCGCTAAGAAAAAATGGTCTTTAATTGGGCCCTTCATCTACAATTTTTGCTTAAGTGGCGTAACTTATTTTATCATTCCCTCTCCCTGCCATCCTCTTTATCTTTGTTCTATATCACAGCAGCTAATTCAGTTTCCATTCAAAGTATGCCACGGATAACTTGATGCTTCAAGAAGAAAAATTATTTGGCCTAAAACTTGCTGTTTCTTCACAATTTTTCTAAATGCTCTCCGATTCCCGGATTGCAGATGTTTCACTGCTCCACATTATATCCTTTGTGTCCACCTTGATAATCGATACTTTAAAGATTATTTTGTGGGAGGAGAGCCTTAGAAAGAGTACGCTTGTTTTAAGAAGGAAAACAAGCGGCACCAATCTTCAATTGGTATTTTAAAATCTATTAGACGTCAAATCCCGGTTAGACTTGAGATAGATGTACCTGGAGAGAAAATCTATAATAAAAAAAAAAAAATACTTTCAGGTCAGATATTTCTTTTTTTGTCCCTAATAAAAAGAAATGGTATTCTGCCAAACACCAAAGTGCCAAATAAGCATTATTTTACATAGTACGAAATGGAAATTACGTCAATTATCGACATTATGACATAAAATTGGATTCAACAAGATCTCTGAATCTGATATGCTTCTTTCATTAGGGTGGAAATAACAGCATTTGAGAGAAGCAATTGCCAAGCTTCTATGAAAATTTTCTAGAAGGCAAGAGTATTTCAGACTTTCCTAATATGAAAGGACAAATTGACACTAATGTCTGATTATGGCCAATTCCTGCGGTAAATTACACGGCGATTACGGCGACATGAGCTCACATTCATCACTCTATGGGACAAATGTTTCCAAACTGGGCGCAACAAACACCTGATGTGACTCCTACCCTTTGGACAATGCAGATCCACGCTACGGCAAATTAGTCAAATGCACTAGAACATGGCGCAAGTACTTATTGTGACCTTTGGGGTACCGTTACCGTCAGTTTTCTTCAGCTAAGGCGCGCGCGCCAGATAACTAAAAAAAAATATAGTTGCTGCTTAAAAAACAATACACCCGTACTCTCTTGCCTGTAAAAACCTCGAAGGACCAAAGATACCCTCAAGGTTCTCATCTGTGCGGTATTCTTCAAATTACAATGACATTTCCCAAAATTATCAGATGTGCTCAGGTATCTTCTCTCCAATGAGATGAGACAGATGAACATATTTGACCTTGAAGGTCATGGAAAGTAGGTTGAGAGCAAATGTGTAGAACGAAATTAAGAAAAAAAGAAATTACGCACGGCATTAGCTCGATGACTTAGTTATAAATAGAGGCCTGGTATCGGCTGTCATGATCTCATCTCTTCCCTATTTACAAAAAAACTGCAAGTATAGACAATAAAACAACAGCACAAATATCAAAAAAGGAATTATGAGCAACGTTACTACGCCGTGGTGGAAACAATGGGACCCTGATACCGTTACACTTACCGCTGAAACCCCTGATGATGTGTGGAAGACCTGTGTTTTGCAAGGTGTTTATTTTGGTGAAAACGAGTACAATGGTAACTTAGGTGCCAGAATATCTTCCGTCTTTGTTATTCTTTTCGTGAGTACTTTTTTAACTATGTTCCCATTAATCTCAACAAAAGTGAAAAGATTGAGAATTCCTTTATATGCTTACCTTTTCGCAAAATATTTTGGTTCCGGTGTTATTGTTGCAACTGCATTTATCCACTTAATGGACCCTGCTTATGGTGCGATTGGTGGTAACACTTGTGTAGGACAAACCGGTAACTGGGGTCTTTATTCATGGTGTCCTGCCATTATGCTAACGAGTTTGACCTTCACTTTCCTTACTGACCTGTTCAGTAGCGTCTGGGTTGAAAGAAAGTATGGGCTTTCCCATGACCATACCAACGATGAAATTAAAGACACTGTTGTGAATAACGCTGCAGTTGTTT
>LPNX010272747.1:0-51891 GCA_001517045.1 Pseudotsuga menziesii
TATACCTTTTGAGCATGATTCGCTACTCCTTTTGTAATGATTCTTCCACTTGAGATTTCTGTGATCTCAACTTCATCTGGTGAGAATATGACTTTCTTAGGACACCTAGTGTGGGTCATATGGTACACTGATAGAAGGTTGGAGGCGAGACCAGGGACATACAGCACATTGTTGAAGTTACCATGATCAAGTTCTATCCTTCCTTTGCCTTTGCTTTCTGTGAGAGAGTCATCTCCCAGTACAATAGATGGTCCTTTCGACATATCTAGTGAGGAGAAGGCCTCCTTAGTCGAAACCATGTGTCTTGAAGCTCCAGAATCTATGATAAAACTGGGTGAGCTTGATGTGCCAGCAACTAGAGCATGAACTCTCTCTCTCTGTCATCAGAACTTGATCCTCCTTCTCTCTTCTTTGAGCCTTCTGGAAGGGAGATGCCATTCTTCTCCAATAGTTGAGTTAACATATCTATCTGCTTTTTCATACAAGATCTTTCAATGTGATTGCCCTTCGAACAGTATGAGCACTTGTTCATATCACCTTTGTTTTTCTTCTTCTGGGTATTTTTCTTGGGACCTTGTTGATCCTCTGGAGACTGCTTCTTGTCTCTTCCTTTCTCAGGTGGATTTTTAGCTTTCTTTTTGCTTTTTGAATCCACCCTCGAATCTCCAGGAACCAGAGATTGGTATTTGGAAGGTTTGATGGTGCCCATCATCACCAGCTTGTCTTGTTCCTGTGTGAGAGATTCCATGAAATCTGCAAGGCTAGGCATCTTCCAGGTTCGAGCTGTGAGTTTTGTGGCATAGAAGGTCAAAACAAAGACTGAGTAATCAGGCCCTAGCTTCGAGAGGATGGACAATACGAGCTGCTCATCTTTCTTTTCAATACCACACTGTTTCAGCTGCAAAACTAGTGCTTTGAACTTGAAGAAATATAGCTGCAGTGATTCAAAATTACTGGGACTCAGGGAAATCAATTCATTTTTGATTTGGTGTCCCCTAATCTCATCTATCTTTCCAAAGAGTTCAGAAATTTTCTCCCATACTTGATCCGGTGAAGTCAATACATCGAGATGGAAAAGGAGGTCTCGGGAAATACTGAGACATAGGAGGCCATTGGCCTCATCTCTCCAATTGTGCCATTTGATCTTCTCTGCAGCAGCATTGGGCTCTGCTTCTGTAGCCATAGTCACCTTGTAGAGGCCTTTCGCTCTCAACAATATCTCCATCTCTGCTTTCCATTCAAAATAGTTGAAGGGAGTGAGGATAGTTTTCTGTGAATCCATAGCTTTAGAAAATCTGTCCCGGCTGTCAGTAGAAGGCTCCCAGTCTTGATGTCGAACCTGCAATATTTTTTTTGGAGGAGAGTAACAACCTACAATGGCTCTGATACCATGTAGAAATTCATGCCTGCAGTAGATTAATTTCACCCACAACAATTAACAATTGATCATGCAAAATTATCAACAATGGAGACTGAATATGGAGCTGTAACACAAAATTATATTAACTGAGTGTACAATACCCAACCCTGTAATAACATAGGCTGCTGAATATATAGAATACATGAGCAAATTGAATGCATAAGGAAGCATCCAAATCTAGCATAAAGCAGGCTTACCCAAAATAGGCAAATCCCCCATAGGTGTAAAAAGTTGATCCCAAATCTATCAAGGACCCCACGAATTAGCAAGGGCGCATGGGCAAGCTAAAGAGTGGTCAAATGGCAGCTCATACATGCTTTTGCATGGAGGAAAGAGTGGAGGAGGAAGAGGCAACAAAGATGATTCACCTCACCTAGTCTTGCTTTCCTATGTGCCTTAAAACACTGAAAAAGCAGGGAATAAAGTAGAAAAAGCAGATGGGCGCCTAGGAGGCCAAGAATAAAGTAGATTTGATTCCCAAGGCTTTCCCAAGCACTCCATGAGTCAATAATGGCAAGTTTGACCTCTATGGATAGGAAACTGACAACTTGCACATGGTGGGACTCATGGACTAGGCAAATAAGACAAAATAAATGAAATAATGTCTAAGTGGGTAAATACTATGGGTTGATTATTCTAACAGCTGGGGCCCGTGTGTGTCTTTCCATTCCATACTGATTTCGGTGGTAAGTGTATGTCTTCTTACCGAGTGTGGTTGTGTATGTTATCGATTGTGGTCTGCGTTTAGGATTTTCCCTTGTCTATGTTGGGAGTTCGTCTTCTTCCCCATCTATGGACTGTGTCATGTTTCCATCGTTTCATTGGGAGGATTGGGGCTGTTGTCTTCCCCCTAGTTTTGTTTTGCTTCTCAGTTGCTATAGGGGAAAACATATTTTGTGTTGCTGCTGAGTTGTTTTGGCTACGCTAGGGCCAAGAACAACTCTGAGTCGCCTTGTTGACTTGAGTTGTGTTCACCTTTTCGTTTGGGGTTTTCACCCTTCTGTCTTTATCTTCTTCACAGAGCTATGAACTATTTGTTTTACTGTGGTATATAGTGGTTTGTCTTCGAATTGTTGAGAGTAGGATTAGAGGTTGGGTATGCTTGAGAAAACTGGTATTTGGAGCCACTCATATAGAGTTAGACTGCTGGCTTTCTTCTCCACAACCCTTGAAGAGTATTGGAAAGGGAAGTCAAAGCTTGAGGGATTGTGAAGAAGATAAAGGACCGATTCCTGGTGTCGGGTGTGTGTATGTCTTAGAAGTTAGGTTAACTCTAGTGTAGGTGTCCTTAGCTCTTCATTGAGGCCACCAACTTAGCATTTAGCATTTCCTAGCTCCTTGATGGCCTGATAAACCTTACTATGTGGGCTTGGTTGAATTGTGTACCTTGGCTATGTGTAAGCCTGCTTTGACCCTTATTCCTTGAGGAATCATGCCCAGCTTGAGGGTGGCAGTGTTGCTGAGAGATTGATGAGCACAATGGCTTATGGTTGGGTGGAACGTTGCAACGACGCAGCTGGTTGCAGGACAAATTCATTTTAAGATGAGTATTCTTGACTATTTCGTCTCTGCATTTATATTACTGATTAATGAATATGATGAACATGTGGTATGCTTGAATGAACGTATGTTTGCTTCTGCTATGTATATGAAGGATTATGCATCTTAGTATGTTTTATGTCTTAAGCTTTATATTCCAGCATTAAATTCCTGTTCATTTTCATGGGGCTATTTTCCCAGATATTTTTGATGGTTTGGTAGCATCCTCTTCGCTAGTTAGAGGGTCAGGGGAGTTACAATAGGCCCAGCCAACTGCTTACGTTTTGGAGATGGTTGGATGTTAAACAAAGAATAAAAATTAAAGTAATTACAAGATCATTATAGTAAATCATTTATGTTAACATAAGCAATCAACAAATTAACACTAATATAAAACAAATAATATTTAATATTAAAAAAACTGAGATGAAAAAAACAAAAACTATAGGAGTTTAACTAAAGCTTAATAAAATGTTAATCAAGATACATTTAAGCAGAACAAGATACCATGACCATGAAATGAATCACAACTGTAAACTTGTTAAACTCCAATTAATTCTTGTTGATTCATTCATGGATTTCCAAACTCTTACATGGGGTTTCCTAAATATCCAAATTGTCGTTTTTGAATACTTCTTTTATTAAACACATAATATTTACAAAGAACATAAAAGTTAAAGAATTTATACCAGGGGCATAGGTATGGAGTAGAAAAACATATCAAAACTTATTCTTTATCTCTATTAAAGCTGTGATCAAATTAGAATAGGCTAAAACATATATAAAATCGGCATCCCTAATTAGGAGATGGCCCTTAGAATGGATTTGGTTGCATATATCTTCTTTCCAAATCCCACTTAATGAAGAAATAGAGCTAGACCCATTGGTAAAAATGTAGTAATATTATAAGGTATGCATACCTAGATTCCCCCAACTTCTTAACTGTGATATATGTTGGAAATATTAATTACTTATTGATCCAAATAGAACATCAGTAAGCTCTGTCACAATCTATAGTAGGCCAATCTTTTTCAGATAATTCGACAAGATGAAGACTTCATGTCTCTCGTATATAAGCTAGTCGAATTAAATTGTTAAAACTAATTTTTAGGTAGATAGTTATTACAGACTTTAAAGTAAGTCGATAGAATTTTTTTATAAGAATAAGAAGATTCTAAATCTGTACACATACATATGTGCACAATTATGTTGGGGCGCGGACCTTAATTGTCCTTAATTTTGGTAACTCCATGGTTTTGGTGGAAGCTTGTAAGTGGAGTTGCAATGCAAAATAGTCTTACGGGTGTCAGGGTTGGGACAAAGCCCCCCTTTTTGTAAATGTCCCATGGTTTGCAGGTACCCATGGTTTAAGTCCATGGTATTGTAATAGTGCACTTGTATAAATAAGGCACTTATGTAAAGGAGTCAAGTAAGGCTATAGTAGGTTCTATTATGATGATAAGTTGATGCGAAGGATCTAAGGCCTATTTTGGTTTAAGGTTAAGTTCCAGCTGTGTGCATGGACGACCTCTGCAGCCGAGTGCGCAAAGGGTTTTTCTAAGAAAGGTTTTGCAGTTGAGTGCATAGATCTGCAGCTAAGTGCACAGTTTTGGGTGATTGAGAAGATCTGCAGCTGAGTGCGTAGATCAGAACTGTTATTTTGTAAAGAGTTGAATATAAACATAGTTCTATGGAGATAGCCCCTACAGTGGGGGTGAACCACGTATATCTTGTGTTGCGGTGGTTTTGTTATTTTTGTGCTATTATGTTTTTATGCTTTTGATAAGTAGGTGAATACTAAAGTAAGATAACTGTTAAATATTAACTTCGCTATGAATTCCTAGTTAAGGGTTAAGCAAGAAACGTTCTTTTATCTAAAATGTGAAGCTATTTAAGTGAATGTTGAAGATCTATTTTGTATAAATATTTGTAGTTAAGGCTAAAGGTACAGTAATATCCCTCTTTTGCTTGCAGAAACCTGATTCTGCGGCACCCCATAGTTGTTTCGGGTGAGACTGCAACCTGTTCATAGGTTGTTGCCGAAAGGGCCAACACTGTGGGTCTTTTTGTTGGTGCGAAGTTAATAGTATAAAACCCGGGTCTGCCCCATGCCCAACAAATTGGTTCAGTTGCCAATTGAATAGTGTATGCTTTAAGAGGGATCTATGTCGTACCTAGAGGGATATGTTTTGGAGGCCTCGGTAAAATAAATTAGTGACTGGGTCAAAGCTACCTATCTGAAATTTTCTAAACAACAAAATAAGGATCCTCGTCGTAGCTCAGACGACTTCTTGCAAAGGTACGTTTTCACTGATATTTATGAAATTTTCTTTGGTAGTATCCACATAGAATTGCACCAGTGGTTATCTAGGTTGAGAAAAAGAAAGACAAACTTCAAGGAAGATCAGTTTCCTGACCGGACCCCCGCAATAATTAACATATTAAAAAGGGTGAACAGCGCGAACCCTTGAAGCATTTGTGACGGAGTTTGCCATCGACACACATACTTATTTTAGCGAAGCTAATGATAGTTTTTCAAAGGACCAAGGGGTAAGTACATAAATTCATTTAGTCTGCAAATTAAAATGCTCTTGGCTGAGAAAGGCATATTTCTTATAGAATCAGATTGCTAGATTTATTGCTACTAACCTGTATTTGGAAGTGAAAGTGACTTCGATGAGCGAAGTTGTTTGCTGCGAAGCGGTAAAAGATATAAGAGAAATATTGAATCCTATACCGTAGGCCAGAATACTGGTTATTCCCCATTAATTCCAAACGAATATGAATATGAAGAAACACCTTTTAGAAACCCTCCTATAACTCCGCAGTGCAGATCTATTATCCCTGAGAACCTGTCACAGTCTAAAAGTAATTCTAGCCCGATTAGTCTTGTCACAGGTCAGTCTACCCCAGTAAGTCCCCCTCCCCCCCTTGTTACCAGTCCTTCTCGTTCCCCTCCTGCCCCCCCTCGATCCACTATGGCCCATATGAATGATGATATCAAACTCCCTGTCTTCAAAGGGACTGGATCAGAGGATCCAGAGTAGTTTTGGTTCTTATGTGAAGCTGTTTGGACTGCTAAGAACATTATGGATCAAGAAATAAGAAGAGCGCAGCTGGTCACCTCTTTCAGAGACCGGGATTTGACCTGCTTTATAAAGTTTTCCAGTACTCATAACTATATATTCGCTGATATTAAAACACAATGATCAAAGAATTCAAGAAGCCTAAATCAGAGTCACAGTGTATAACTGAACTGAAAGAAATTTAGCAGAAGCGAGGTGAATCAGTTTGGGACTTTGATCAGAGGTTCAAGGTTCTGTTGGATCAAGTTAGTTTCACTATTGGACTAGTGCAGTATAAAGAATGGCTCATTGCATCACTATTACCTCATATCAGGACTCCACTTATGCAACAGAAGGTTGCTGATCAGCAAGAAGCTTTGGAAATCGCTATGAAATTTGAGACAACTCCTGTTCAAGATAATTCTGGAATAGCCCAAATACAAGCACAGTTAGCAGAAATGGCTTTGGAGCTTCACGACATGAAAAAATGGAAGTCTATTCGAGAGGAGGTTTGGCATACATGATGTAAGACAATAGGTCATGACAAAGAACAGTGTCCTGCATTAAGAAATTACCTGAATACTGGTGCGCCAAACCCATTTAACCCTAATGTTCTATATTGTGAGATCTGGAGAACAACTGGCCAGCATCGACCTGAAGATTGCTATCTACTACAGAGATATGTTCAAGTGCCTAAGAATCCCTATTACAAGTTATGTAATTCATTTGGACACAATGAAGATGAATGTCGCAGCTTTGACCTCATGAGAGAGCGAACCTATGATGCTTATAGGGTACAAAACAATGCACAAGGAAATGATGGATATGGTTACCGCGGTGGTTGAGGTAATTTCAAAGGCCGTGGTCGTGGTGGTATGCCTGGAGGAGGTTGAGGCCAGGTTATTTGCTAGAACTGTAATCAGGTAGGACATGTAGCTAGATACTATTAGAACCCAAATACAACATGTCGATATTGCAGAGAAGTCGATCATGTGATTGAGCAATGCCCACAGTTGATATCCAAGATACAAGAAATAAATGGAACCCCTAGTCAGAATGTTCAGATGATTGTTGTAGAGAAAAGACCTGTCCCATCCATCAACGTTGTTACAAGGAGTGGAGCTACGATGCAAGTACAAAATACGGGGAAACAGGCTGACGAGGCTTGAGTCCACAAGACCCCAGAGAAAATTCCAGCCTTCGATGTTGGAATATAAAAAGCAACATTTATGGAAGCCAAAAAGGATTTTTCTGATCCAAGAACATCGGTAGCACCTGCGCAACAGCATCAACAGCAGTTGCAGTCTCAAGAAGCTTCGCCAGATCAAGTAAGTACACTGTCCTCATTTTAACAGAGTTGTATGAAGCTCTTAAGAAATCAGAATGCTTTAAATGAGTTACAGAAAGTTATTGCATCCTACGAACCTCAGTGAAGCTCTGATAGAAAAACTGTTAATAGAGTTAGAAGAACTGGAAGAGAAATGAGATTGCATGCTCAGATAGGAGAATATGACATGACTGATATCATTTTAAACTTGGGATCATAAGTAAATGTCCTAACTAAGCAGACATGGGAACAAATGGGAGAACCTACGCTTGAATGGTCCCCTATACAGTTGAGATTAGCCAATCAATAGAAGATTGTGCGCTTGGGAAGATTCCCTAGTATACCAGTGGATATAGATGGAGTCAATACCTTAGCAGATTTTGAAGTCATTGAGATAATTGATGATAGAAACCCCTATCCAACCTTGCTAGGAATTGAATGGGCAATAAACAATTATGCAGTAATCAAATTTAAGAAGATACAGATGACTTTTGAAGGGCAAGGTTTGAGATTTATAGTACCATTCGAACCTTCTCAAGGAGAAAGGTACACGGATCCAGTCAGAGATGAAGATCGGGATTTTCTGGATCATATGTACAACATCACAGCTAAAGAAGAAGACTATGTTAATCCTACTGTTGAAGGAATAATGGATTGGCAGTGTGACAGTTCTTGCATGATTGATTCAGATGAAGGTCTAGAGAATTGGAAGAATAGAATTTATGAGCTACATGGACATCGATGTGCAAGAATTACCAAGTATCTCAGACGGCTTGGCTCACAGACAAGAGTCTTTCCTACCTTTGATGGCTTGACATACCCATAAGATTTTATTGTACAATTCTCAGAGCAAGTACCAGATTCACAGAAAATGGAGACTCTAGATTCAGTATTTAGAGCCACAGCTCCTAGATGGTGGAATGGTCATAAAAAGTAAATTCATAGTTAGAGAGCTTGTCAAAATTTTCTTTGCCTGAGATTCATGGATCAACCCCAGGAGGTGCAAAGCAGATTTAATGGTAAGACTAGCTCTCAGGAACATTTGGAGTAGTTTTATGAAGCATGGAAGCATGCACCTCGTGAAGAATGGGTACATAGGTTTGTACACACTCTGGAACCTGTAGCAAATAATTGGTATGCGGAGGTCAAGCTTCGCCATGGTACTGTAAGTTGGGATAGTCTTGTTGATAGTTTTGTGCTCACATTTTCTATTAATGAGGTTTGTCCTGATTTGGACGTAGCTATTAGGTTGATCCATACTAACGTGTTTGATGATAAATAAATAGCTGACTACCAACCTGATTGGAAAGAACAAGAAGCTAATGCAGTAGAATGTTATAACCTCGCAATTGACGAGGATGATGACCCGCACAACATTAACATCCCTGAGTTAGAAGGACACTGCAAAGTACATGGACCAGTAGTCGAATCATCTAAAGTGACTTAGCCCTTGAAGACAAGGACAGTAAACATTGGATCAGAAGAAATGCCTAAGTATGCCACCATTGGAGATTATTGGGATGAAGAAATGGTGAGCAAAGTGACTGAACTTCTCCATGAGTATCAGGACTTGTTTCCGACGAAGTTTTTAGAAATGAAAGGTATCCTTGGTGATATAGGAGTGATAAAAATCCATTTGAAAGTTGATGCGAAGGCTGTGAAGTAGCGCCCTTATATGCTAAACCCTAAGTATAAAGAAAAAGTAGGCATGGAGCTAGATAAGATGCTCGCTGCAGGAATCATTGAGGCTGTGGAAGACATTCTGTCGTGGGCTGAAGCTCAAAGCCCTGTCAAAGCCAGTGTTAGGAAGTGTCGAATGTCCTTATTGTGGCGTAGCCAGGGTTACTGGTTGTGCTGAAGAAATAAAGGTGTGTCGCAGCTTAAAATGGTCCTTAACGGTCCTTAATTTTGGTAACTCCACGGTTTTGGTGGAAGCTTGTAAGTGGAGTTGCAACACAAAATAGTCTTAGGGGTGTTGGGGTTGGGTCAAAGCCCCTCTTTTTGTAAATTTCCCATGGTTTGCGGGTACCCATGGTTTAAGTCCATGGTATTGTAATAGTGCACTTGTATAAATAAGGCACGTATGTAAAGGAGTCAAGTAAGGTTATAGTAGGTTATATTATGATGATAAGTTGATGTGAAGGATCTAAGGCCTATTTTGGTTTAAGGTTAAGTCCCAGCTGTGTGCGTGGATGACCTCTGTAGCTGAGTGCGTAGGTCTATAGCTAAGTGTGCAGTTTTGGGTGATTGAGAAGATCTGCAGCTGAGTGCGTAGATCAGAACTGTGATTTTGTAAAGAGTTGAATATAAACACAGCTCTGTGGACATAACCCCTACACTGGGGGTGAACCACGTATATCTTGTGTTGTGGTGGTTATGTTATTTTTGTGATGTTATGTTTTTATGCTTTTGATAAGTAGATGAATGCTAAAGTAAGATAACTTTTAAATATTAACTTCACTATGAATTCCCAGTTAAGGGTTATGCAAGAAATGTTCTTTTATCTAAACAGCGAAGCTATTTAAGTGAATGTCAAAGATCTATTTTGTATAAATATTTGTATTTAAGGCTAAAGGTACAGTAATATCCCTCTTCTACTTGCAGAAACCTGATTCTGCGGCACCCCATAGCTGTTTCAGGTGAGACTACAACCTGTTCACAAGTTTTTGCCGAAAGGGCTAACACTGTGGGTCTTTTTGTTGGTGCGAATTTAATAGTATAAAACCCAGGTCTACCCCAAGCCCAACAAATTAGCATAGAGATGAAATAGATAGACATAGAGAAGAAGATAAGTGTGGAGAAGAAGGAAAAACTCCATGAAGAGTTTAAAGCTCAAGCTTCTGTGTATTGTAAAAGCGTTGAGAGCCGAAGTTATGTAAAAGGTGAAACATCCTAGAAAAATTCCAAGTCTGTATTTATGGTTGTAAGTTATTTGTTATGTCATCATAAGAAATATAAATCCATAAATTTATGGTTTAATTCAATTTTTATTCAGTCGCATATCTTCTCCAGATTTATCTCAGTGAGTTTTGTTTACATTTATTATTCAGTAAAAGACACAAAGAATCCATATTTATTTCACCTCGCAAAAGTTTTGGATTTTATCCATAGAAGGGTTCAACACAAGTCTTATTTAATATTGAGTTATATGATATTGCGAGTTAGTTGCAATATTTTTGTCATAGTTTATCCCAAGTAACCATAGGTAAAAATAGTTTTTCATATCCTAAGTCTTTAGACTAGGAAACATAAATTTGTTATGTCGAACTAAAATTTGATCGCAGCCTAAATCCCATCACAGTAAAATTTGGTCAAATTCAAGTGAGTCTGTCAAGGTAAAAGTGAGTCGGGTGAAAAGTCCCTCGCAGTAACTCTATCACAATAATTCAGTCGCAGGTATATTGGTCGCAAGACTTTCCAGAAAAGTGAAAAGGAAAAAGAAAAAGAAAAGGTTGTGTTGTGTGGTAGCTCAAGTTAGTTCTTACAGCCGCCATTTCCTAAGATTTGGTATCAGAGAAGGTTTAGTAAATAAGTCTTGTCTTTAAAGGGAAAAAATTAATTTCCTAAGTTAAATTAAAAATGGCTTCCACTTTCGGTTCAGATATGTCGAGTTTGCAAACTCCAATTTTTACAAGAAATAATTATAAATATTGGTCTCTAACAATGAAGGATTTGTTTGGAGGTCAAGATGTTTGGGACATAGTTTAGAATGGTTATAAAGAATCAACAGATCAAGCGGAATATGATAATATCACACAAGATGAGAAAGATGCATTGGGGGAACAGAGTAAGAAATATGGAAAAAATTTGTTCTGCATACACCAAGCCATCCATGAAAGCATACTCCTAAGAATAGCAGCATCAAATAAAACTAAGCATGGATGGCACACATTAGAGACATCCTATCAAGGATTTGAAAATGCAAATAATTCCAAGCTACATATTTTTAGAAGAGATTTTGAATCTCTATCAATGAATAAAACTGATTCAATAGACTCATTTTATACTAGACTTGTTGGTTTGATAAATCAATTGAAATCTCATGGAGAAACCATAGAAGGCCAAAGGGTGGTTGAAAACATTCTCAGAAGTATTCCCCCAATATTTAAATCCTTGTTTGTAACCTTGGAAGAGAACAAATACATGTCGGTGTTTACCATTGATGAGATGCAAGCTTCACGCATCAATAATGAACACATAATCAATAGAACACACACATCATTAGAATGTGCATTCGCAACATAGTCATCCATAAGCCATGGTAGAGGAAGAAAAATAAAATTCTCAAGAGGAGGACATAGAAGGAGTCCCGTAGATGTCATTAGTATAGGACACAATCAGAACCCAAGTCATCCATGTGGTCATAGGTTTGATAAATAAAAATTTCAATGTCATTTTTGTAATAAATTCGGTTATTATGCATATGAATGCAGGAAGAAGCAGTATGGCCAAGGAAGGCAAAGCCAGAACCAGTTGAAGAACATCAGCACTTCGCCGAAAGCAATGTTGATGGCATGCACATATCCAATTGAATGGAATACCATCCAAGAAATACCATGTGGCATATGGTATTTAGATTCAGGATGCAACAATCATATGATTGGTAATTTAAATTTGTTTTCAAGTCTAGATAATTTAGTTCAAACTAATGTTACACTTAGAAATAATTCCCAAGTCATTGTTTTGGGAAAATGTATTGTTGGTATTCTAACCAAACATGGGGAGCATAAGTATATGCCTGATGTGTATCATGTTGAAGGTCTGAAACATAATTTGTTGAGTATTGGACAGCTAATACATAAAGGATACATAGTCTACATGGAGGATAACCACTGCGTGATTAAAGACATACATCGAAGAAACGAACTGATAGAAAAAGTTCCAATGACAAGAAATTGCATGTTTCTATTGAGGATAGTTATAGACAATAATAGAGCCGCATCCGATGCTGGATGAAAAGAAGAATTTGTACCGTGCTACAAGAAAGAAAATGCCAAGTGCTGAAATTCAAGCAACGTTTCAAACAGAAGTTTACGATGATTCCTGGCTATGGCTTTTCAGATTTTGACATCTAAATTTTGGTGGGCTTAAGATATTGCACACAAAGAACATGGTTATAGGATTTTCGTTGATGGACAAACTAGATAGAGTTTGTGAGGGCTCCATTTTTTGCAAACAACATAGAGAAAATTTTCCATTTGCAATGTCATACAGAGCATCCACACCACTTGAGATCGTGCACTCTGATATTTGTGCCCCAATGAAGACATCATCGATTGGTGGATGCAATTATTTTCTTATTTTTATTGGTGTCTACTCAAGAAAAACATGGCTATATTTTTTGAAACATAAATCTGATGTATTTAGTTATTTTAACAGTTCAAAGTACTCGTGGAGAACCGCAGTGGACACCGCATCAAAATCCTAAGGGCATACATAGGTGGTGAATATGTTTCAAATGAATTTCTAAATTTTTGCAAAACCCATGGCATACAGAAGCAATTCACTATGCGGTATACACCTCAGCAAAATGGTGTCATAGAGAGAAAGAAAAGAACCATTATGGAGATGGCATGCAACATGATGGAAACCATGAATTTTCCTAATGAATATTGGGCTGAAGCAGTTGCAAATGTTTTATACATTATGAACCGATGTACAAAAAAGAGCATGAAGAACAAGGTTCCTCAAGAAGCATGGATAGGTATAAATCATAGTGTTTCTCATTTAAAAGGTTTTGGTTGTGTCGCATATGCTCATGTGCAACATGAGTTAAGAAAGAAATTAGAAAACAAGGGAAATAAATGTATTTTTGTTGGCTATTCTGAAGACACAAATCATAGAATTTGTGTGACCCTATTGCAAGCAAAGTTATTATCAATCCCTATGTTCAATTCATCGAAAATGAATCATGGGATAGAACCGTCGAGAAGAATGTAAAAATTGTGTGTAATGTCGAGCATGCTGACATGACGGGGGAAGTGGTTCAAACACCACAAGTAAGTAAACCAATCACAGCACCCTTGACTCCCATCACACCATGACATCGTTGAGCATAAGGAACATCAACACAAGTCGTAGCTCAAGCTACGCCGACAAGCACACCAAGAGGACAACAGACTCCAGCAAGCAATTCATCAAGGTCGACATCAACATATCAAGTGAAGAGAGGAATTCTAAGTGAAATATATGAAGTTGGTACACCAAATTAATTTTCTCTCTTTGCATTATTTTCTCAAATAGATGATCTAGTAACATTTGAGGAAGTTGTTGAAGATGAAGTATGGGCATGTTGGGTATAGGGACAGTAGGGCAAAATTCATGTATAATTCAACCCGAGTATGGATACGAATACAAAGTAGAAGAGGAAGGAGATATGACCAAGGAAGTAACATAAAGAGAAAAGGGAAGTATGTTGTGATGGAAGAAGTGATAGAGAAGAAGAAGGAATAGAGAAGGTGCTAGAAGAAGAATCTACACCGTATGCGTAAGCTATGATAGAAGGATAGAAAAATATATAAGATTACATCACATAATATCAACAGAAGCATGCGTGCAAATAGTGTAATGGTCAAAAAACAACAGTATGGAATAACGGTGAGAAAGCGACATCCCTTAACGATCATGGGTACGATATTCACTTGAACCAATGAAAATTGCACACGTGAAGGCATCTTTCTAAGTCAGACCGATAGTTCCTCTTTTTACGTGTTGCTAGAATAGGAAATACAACCTGTTGGCTCGATATA
Organism: Pseudotsuga menziesii; assembly: GCA_001517045.1. Taxonomy (NCBI): domain Eukaryota; kingdom Viridiplantae; phylum Streptophyta; class Pinopsida; order Pinales; family Pinaceae; genus Pseudotsuga; species Pseudotsuga menziesii. The sequence continues at coordinate 14,101 of LPNX010272747.1, forward strand.
GTAAGTCAGCTAAGATAGTGACATGAAAGGAGTATTTAATTATTATGTTAGAGTCTGTATTGAATCGGTATTGAGTTTGTGACAAGCATGTAGGGGATATGTACTGATTCTGTAATCGTACTATAAAAGAAGGAACACAAGTTGTAGATGGGTGAGCTTATATTAGCATCTAAGTAGTCCGTAGAATCTTGGTAAGACGCTTGAGTTAGACTTGAGGTAGGATTTTGGTTAATTAATCTGTATCGTTGAGTGCATCAGAGTAGAGGTTCTGCAGCTAAGTGCGCAAACGAGTAGGGAAGGTTGATTCAGTCTAGGTTGTGTGCAGATCTCTAGTAGGAGTAGAGTAGGAAGAGAAAGAGAGAAGATCATGGAGCATGAGAGGGAGGAAAAGTCTGTAAATATAAGAAGAGAAGATCTTGAAAAGAGTCTGAAACTTTGTGTGTAGACAAAATGTGCATCTATTTCCTCATGCCATATGAGGAGCACCTTGTGGCTTTTGTCCAGATGGGTTTCCACATTATATGTTGTGTATATGTGTGAATGTTGAAGTAGCTTAGATATATGTGTGAATATTGTTTTGAACGAATAGTTGATTATTGTATTTGAAAATGAATAAATGTATGAAAGTTGCATGATATTGATGAACATGATTATGATGTATGTTCATTGTTTATTTACTTTATGTGCATAAAAAAGGGTTTGATCATAGATTAGTGTTGAATTACTTTGCATGCAAGTAATCCATTTCCCTAGTATTTTTTGGAAGCCTTGGCGCAGAGACAAGGAACTAAAAAATCCTCCCACACAACTCCAAAAATGTTGTTCTGGCAGTTACCCATAGAACAGAGATATATTGGGTGAGACAACATCTATGTGTCAGGTGTTGTCAGTTGAGATTTGTTCCATTAGGATGATATCTTGTTCTTTGTTGTGTTGAGCAGAAGGGACTGAACTTGGGTCCAGGGATAGAGAGAGAGGAAAATCCAAAAAATAGTTTTGTTTCCATGATGTAACTTATTATGGTGAGGTATATGATGTGGCAACCCACGAAACTGGACACCCAAGATTGGGTGGAAGCCAAAGAGTTAGAGTTCACATGAAAAGAAAATGAAGGATCTCAGTGGACCCACGGGGGGTTCACTAGTGAGGAAATATCCTTTCACATACATTCATATTGGGGGTTTGAATACTCCTAAAATCCTCAAAAATATATTGCTGCATATTAAGGGGTTAAGGTTTTTTTTTTTAATTTCACATAGTAATATACATATTGGGGGTTATTTTATTTGGGCAGGCTGAGAAATAACCTACAAATTGTGGGATGGATTCATACATATGAATCATGGGCTCAATTCATACCTCCAACTCATGGTTTGGATTCATATTAGTCCTAGTTTTTGCTAAGGAATAAACTCAAAATATTGGGCTAGATTCATACCTCCAAACCATGGGATGGATTCATATTATTCCTAATTCCTGCTAAGGAATAACCTCCAAATCATGGGATGTATTTATACCTCCAAATCATTCAAATTATAAACTCTTCTTTTTTTAAAGAATAATTTTTTAGGTTGGGGTTTGCATGTGTATTGAGATTCAATCAAAACTTGCTCCACAACAACAAGGAAAAGTGAGATCAATATTTCTTGGATTACTAAAACCAAGAAAAATTAGATCAACATTTCTTGACTAATTGTTTATTTCAACCTTTTGTATTTTCACGTCGATAGTTAGGAATAGTTGTTAGATTGAGTTATATTTGGCACATTCATAATTTTAATTTCAATTCTTTTATGCAAGGAGTCCATTTTAATATTTTATTGGAACTGACATGAACATAGGTGAAAACATAAATCGTTATTTACAGAACCTATGTGTTATCGTTATCATGAAATGGTATGATATCAGTTTCACCAACTCTGTATCTTTATAACTATTGCATGCTTGAAACTTAACAATGTATATTTTTCTCTCTCTTGTAAAGATAAAAAAATAGGTATAATCCAAGAAAAGGTAAATAAATGTTATTAATTCCCTTTATTGCAAGAATAAATGTCGAGGAAGTGGAGGAGAATAATTGCATATGGTAAATGACCCAAATCCAAGCTATGCACATGATCATATGGTGTTATTCGAAAGTGAGAGGAATTCTTCTATGTTCATTTTGGTTCAAACATAAACGATGTTTTTTTTATAGGAAGGTAGGGAATTCCATCCACGATAGGTTTTCAATTTTTCATTTGTAGGGAGTTTAATTTATTAAGCTTATATAAAACATGATCTCTCTATGGATATACTCGTATTTACATGATATTAAATTGCTAGATTGGCAGGTTCTGGTGTGAAACATCTATAATTATGATATTTTCTAAGCATTGCAATGACTATTGGACTATCCGTATTTTAATTAATTTGTTACATTGATATATTGGTTGGATTGTACCTTTTATGCATTTTTACTACCCCATTAGGGAATTTTCATTGGGTCTTCCACTATCCAACACTACAAATTGATAAGGTGCCCCTGCAATCCCGATGGGATCATTATTACCATTATACTATTATTTTATTTAGCATCGTGTTCGCTAATACTAAGAAGCGTTAGGGATATTTATTTTTACAACTTGATAATATGATATAAAGGGGTTATTGAAAATGGGTTGATAAAAAGGGATACCTATAATACCTAGTGAAACTAGGGTTTTTCTTAATTCGAAAGGTATATTGGGAGGGGGTTAAACAATACAATTTTAGGAGGAATTTTATAATATTTAGTGAAATTAGGGATATTATCTAATATCCTATGAACAATCGTGCTATGTAACAAGTTCACTAAGTGAAACCCCTGTGGGTGGACCCCAACAAAGTGGTTTGGATCATACATTTATTTATAGATTCACAAGATTTTGTTTCCTGAGTTTCCCATTGTGTTGTATGATTGGTTTCCTAAGTTGGAAACCTAACAAAGAAATTTTCAAGGAGGATAACAAAGAGAGTGGAGTCCTTAGTTGATTGAGTGACTAAAAAGAGTAAGCAACCCTATATGAAGGGTTATGTATTTTTTGTTAGATAACCTATTAGAAGGATACAACACTGAGTTTTTTGTTGACACTATTACCTCATACAGTAAGTGTTATATTTTTAATATTAAGCTAGCATTATTAGGATCTTTAGCTGAGAGAATAACAAGCACAAAAATCAAACACAAGAAATAATGAACACAACGTTTTTCCTCAGGGAAACCATAAATGGAGAAAACCTTACAACTTCCTCAGAGATAGAATCAGCACCAAATAGAAAAGCCCCCCAAAAAGTAAGATGACTCCTGACAGTAACCTCTTTCTTCCTAGCCCCAGTGTCTTCTTCTTCCTCAGCTATGCGCTACAACTAAGTGTGAGCGAGTGTGTGATAAATAGAGAGGATAGCTCTCTATTTATACTAATTCTTGACTTGAATAAACCCTACTAGGTCTGACTTCACTAGGTGAGTCTAACAACCCTAGTGCCCTGGAACTGCAAGGACTTTAACCCTTGAACAATAGGAGGGTTACCCACAATGACTTGATATGACTTGTTTACATTATAGAATCTCCTGATCAGAACATAGGGGCATGACATGACTCAATTACATTACATACACATCCTAGAATAGACATCGAGATAAAAGACATAATATATATAAGTGAATACATTTCGCAGTTACAAATACATCAACACTCCCTCTTAACTAGGAAGGTATTATTTCAACACAATTTTCAGCACTGGTCTTCTTCTCTGTATCGACTGGATCATATTATTATCTTCATCTTCAAGTTGTCTTCATCTTCAAGTATTCTTTGTCTTCTTCGCCTTCAAATCTTCTTTGTCTTCAAGTCTTCTTCATCTTCAATTCATCTTCTAATTCATCTTCTTCTTCAAGTCTTCTTCATCATGAGATCTGGATCATCACTGTTGGATCATCATCAATGTATCATCATCAAATATGGATCATCACTTGATTTGGATCATCATCACATCTGGATCATCACTTGATCTGGACCATCATCAAGTCTGGATCAACATCATCGGTGCTTTCTCAAAATGGTGCTATCTCTCGATTCTTCTCATCTTAGGAAGTTCTACAGAGCCAACCCTTTTTCATGCTGATTGCAGGCCTACCCTTCATGTAGGTCTTCAGCACTTATATCTGACCCTAAGTCAGAATGGATTGCCCAGCTCTTACATCTGACCTCATCTTATCAAAAAGGCACACCATACACTCACATCTGACCTCATCTTGTCAGAAAGGCCCAGCACTCACATCTAACCATGTGCAAACACATCGAGCCAGAATGGATCAACACTTATATCTGACCATGTTAAAAAAAACAGCATCGAAAGGGCTCTGCACTTACATTCTACCATGTTTGAAAACACCACATCGGAAGGGCTCAACACTTACATTCGACCATGTTTGAAAACACCGCATTGAAATGGCTTTGCACTTACATTCAACCATGTTAGAAGACACCGCATTGAAAGGGATCCCAGTTCTAGAATGAGGATTCCTGGTAACTGACTAGGTGCCTCCATTCACCAAGAGAATGGCATCAACCCTTATATCTGATCAAGTGGGAATACATCCCTCAATCACATTAGAATGGCCATGCACTCACATCTGATCATGTAAGACTACATCCCACAGTCATATCAGAATGGCCTTGAGTCCTAGACTGAGTATTCCTGGTAACTGACTAGGTGCCTCCATTCTCCCAGAGAATTGAAACTCAACACCTAGATGATTATTCCTGGTAACTAACCAGGTGCCTCCATTCCAAGAATGGCATTCAACACTTATATATGATCATGTAGGAACCAATCCTATAGTCACATCAGAATGGCTCAACACTCACATCTGACATGGAAGAAACCAATCCTCTCACCATGAAATAATGGCTCAGCCCTTACATCTTACCATGGAAGGAACCTAATCCTCTCACCATGTCAGAATGGATCTAGGTCTCATCATGTCCCCTTGGAGGGAACCTCTATCTGGAGAAGGCCAAGATTCCCCTTGAAGTACTCAAACTTCACTCTAGCCAATGGCTTCATCAATACATCAGCTATCTATTCATCCTTCATAGCATACTGGGGATTCATTGCTCCTCTCTGCACCATATCCCTGATATAGTGATACCTGATCTTGATATGCTTCAACTTGTCATGGGACACTGGGTTCTATGGAAACTTCACACAACTCTGGTTCTCCCAATATATACAAGTAGCATCCAACTGGAGATCAAATAAATCATACTGTAGCTTTCTTAGCCATACTGCCTTGCAACCAGCTGAACAAGCTACAACACACTCTGCTTTACCTGTACTCAGTGCCACATATGATTGCTTCCTGCTAAACCAAGAGATCACACCTAGTCCCATACCAAAGCAGCATCATGAAGTGCTCTTCCTATCAATGGCACTACCTGCCCAATCTGAATCAACATAACCCTCCAGGTTAATATTCTAATTTTCCTCGTACTTGATCCCATAGTCAACTGTACCCTTCAAGTACCTCAGAATATGCTTTGCAGCAATCAAGTGAACATGTCTCTGATCTATCAGGAATTGGCTCAAGGTGTTCACAACAAAGTAAATAGCTGGTCTCGTGTTCTTCACGTACATCAAGGATCCAATCATATAACGATACATCATAGCATCAATTGCTTTTGATGAAGCATCACTCAATAGATTTAGGTTTGATGCCATAGGTGCAGTTATGGCCTTGCATTCCATCATCCTGAATCTCTTCAGAATCTCTACTGCATACTTCCCTTGTGCAAGGAATACTCCATCAACATTATGCCACACCTCCATGCCTAAGAAATAATGCATCATACCCAAGTCTTTCATTTCAAACTCATAAACAAGTTCCCTCTTCATATTATCAATCAACCCATCCAACCCTGTTACAAACATATCATCCACATATAGTAGGTGTATCACTGGGTTTCCATATTCAACCTTATATTAAAGGTTGGAATCTACTTTACTCTTGGTAAAGCCCAAACTAGATAGGAAACCATCGATTCTGTTGTACCATGTCCTGGGTGCCTAGTTCAAACCATACAGGGATTTCTTCAATATGCGTACATGAGACTCCCTGTCATGTGTCTCAAAAACAAGTGGCTACTCCACATACACTTCTTCTTCTACTACACCATTAAAGAAAGCATTCTTGACATCCATCTGGTGTATCTTCCATTTCATCATTGCAGCCAAAGCAAGTACTAATATTATGGAAGTGTATCTGGCTACAGGTGTAAAGGTTTCTTCATAATATATTCCTTCTTTCTGTGAGAAACCATGAGCCATGAATCTTGCTTTATATTTCTCGATGCTTCCATTTGCAGCATGCTTGATCTTGTATATCCATTTCGAATTTACAATGGACTTCCCTTCTGGTCTTGGGACAACATCCCAAACATCATTCTTCATGATCGATTGATATTCTTTTATCATAGCCTCCTTCCATTCTTTCCTTTCTGTTGCTTCTTCATAGTTGGAAGGCTCTTTATCAATAATGTCACATAGCAAGGCTACATAACTAGAGGAAGACCTAGTTCTTTTTCTTCCTCTAGGTGTTTGTTCTGAAGCGCCATATCTTTCTGCACCTTGGATAATTTCACGTACCCAAGCAGGTTTCCTCTTACGAGGGTTCTTCTCTTGAGGTGGATCTACAGGTTCTTGAGGTTCTTCAAATTCTTGATCTTCTTCTTGAGTTTCTTCATTCATGGTTGTATCATGAATCCTGGGTGCTTTTGTTTCTTCAGGTTCTTCAATAGGGTCTCTTTCTGGATTTGTTGTAAGCTGTGTCTTCATCAAATGTTACATCTCTTCTGATGCTGATCTTCTTGAATCCTAGGAAGTATATTCTATAATCCTTCGAGCTTTCAAAGTATCCCACAAATATACCCTTCTTTCCTGAAGGATCTAATTTTTTCCTCTTCTCTTTTGGAATGTGAATCTACACTGGACAACCGAATATTCTAAGATGGTTGACTTCTAGTTTCTTGCTGGAGAAGACTTCTTCATGAGTCTTGTCCTCGAGTACTCTATTCGGAGTATGGTTCTATACATACACCACTGTTATGGATGCTTCTGCCCATAGATGCATAGGAAGATATTGATCATTGAGCATAGCTCTTGCAGCTTCCATGATAGTTCCATTCTTACTTTCTACAATCCCATTCTATTGTGGATTATATGGAGTGGATAACTTCCTTTTAATCCCTAAGTCTTTGCATAACTCTTTGAATTCATTCGATGTAACTTCTCTACCATTATCTGATCGAAAGGTCTTGATATTCTTTTCATTGTGGTTCTCGATTAAGGATTTGAATTGCTTGAACGTTTTGAAAAAATCATCTTTGTTCTTCATGAAGTAAATCCATGTCTTCCTAGAAAAATCATCAATGAAAGAAACATAGTATACATACCCGCTTAGTGAGCTAGATGACATTGGACCACATACATTGGAGTGGATGATTTCCAAGGGTCCTTTTGCATTGATCTCACTACTTGGAAATGTCTTCTTTGTATTCTTTTCTTTTGTACATCCTTTGCATACACCTTCATGTTTTGTCTACATTTCTAGGAGACCTTCAACAACATTGCTTGCAAGTGGTAGTGCTCTGTAATGCACATGTGCAAGCCTTCTATGCCAAAGATCATTTGGTTCTACCAATTCATGAACCAAAGCTTGTTCTGGATGGCCCTTCAATTTGTATAAACCTCCTTCTAGTTCCCCAATCACTACTACATCATCAATAGTATTTCCTTTTGGCCATATGATGACTTGACCATCTATAAATGCAACCCTCATTCCCTTTTCATCTAATGCAGATATGGAAAGGAGATTCTTATTTATTCATGGTAGAAACAATACTTCATTCATTGTCATAGACTTTCCAGAGTCTAGCTTATAGGAGGATTCCCCACTACCTTTTATTGGATACTGGTAGTCATCTCCAAGTTTCATCTTGTGAGGTGATTCATGTTCAGATAATTTCACAAAGGATTCCTTGAATCCTGTCATGTGTTTGGAAGCACCACTGTCTATAAGCCAATCATTGTTGCCATGTGTGATAGTTCTCGTGAGAGCGAAAATTAGAACATATTCTTCATCACTTGAAGAATTATCACTAACTTGTCTACTTCTCTTTGTGGAAGGTTCATCATCCTCTGCAGCATCTTCTCTTGTTTCCCTTCTTCTTGTGAGAGCTACTTTTGTTTCTAGGACAATCTCCAGAAAAGTGTCATATTTCATCACATGTATAGAAAATTTACTTAGACATATCCCTAGGCTTTCTAGAGTTATTCCTTTGATGAGAATACTTACTTCGGTGGTGTTTATATCTGGATTTCTTGGATTTTACTGTGAGAGCCTGATCTTCACTTCCCATCTTTTCTTCTTGAGCTGCTATTCGAGCTTCTTCTTGTAAGAATTCTTCCCAAATTCTGTTGAACTTGAATAACTTATTTCTGGCACATATATCTTGAATAAAGGAGTCCCATGATCTAGGGAGACCATTAAAGGTGGTCATCAAAATATCTACATTTTCCACTTCTTCATCTACTGCCTCCAATTGTTCCTTGATCTAAGAAACCCTTGTAAAGTAAGACTGGATGGTTTTTTCATTCTGGATCTTTACATTCTTCAGTTAGTTTCTCAGAGCCATCTTCGATTTTATGTTGTTCTGTTCAAAAAAATTGGTTAGGGAATCAAATATAGCTTTAGGTGTCTTTAGGGAGGACACCTGTCGTATGAGGTGATCCTTGATTGAATTAGCAATAATCCTCTTTTCCATAACCAACTTATTCTTATGTAAGGCCTTAGCCTCATCTCCCTATGGAACTGGAACCTCCTCACTGATATAGGAGTCCAACTCATTTTCTTCCATGACCAAGGGGATCCTATACTTCCAGGATTAGAATTTACCAGCTCCCTCAAGATTTTCATCAATCTTGGTATGATGAGACATCTTAACTAAGAAACTCAAATGGAAATACAAAATATTTAGATCTTACTAGGTCAAGATGTCGGATCTGGATTTGGAGCTGAAATTCTGTAGTGTTGGTTTAGGAGCAGATTAAGGTTTGGATTTTCTGGATTTCTATCCAACCAAATGCTTTGATATTGATCTCTAACTTATATTTTGAGGAGGATATCAATACAGGCCTGGGCTCACTGAAAAATTCCACTTTTGTGGAAAGCCCTAATTTTTGGTAGCAGTGTTGGGTCCAATACTAAAAAACCTCAGAATTGGATTATGCTTCAACAGAAAGATGCGCCGTAAGGAGGAGAGTTAATCCAACCTTATTTTTATGAAAATCTATGGAGGAATATCCAAAAAGTAGGAAGCCCTAGTTCCCACAGCTACACAGTGTCTTCTTCTCAGGTTAGCTCTGATACCATGTTATATTTTTAACACTAAGCTAGAATTATTAAGATCTTTAATTGAGAGAATAACAAGAACAACAATCAAACAAAAGAAACAATGAACATAGTGTTTTTCCTCAGGGAAACCATAAATGGAGAAAACCCCACAACTTCCTCAGAGATAGAATCAACACCAAATAGAAAAACCCCAAAAATAGTAAGATGAACTCCCAACAGCAGTAACCTCTTTCTTCCTATCTCTAGTGTCTTCTTCTTCCTCGGCTATGCGCTACAACTGAGTGTGAGTGACTGTGTGATAAATAGAGAGGATGGCTCTCTATTTATACTAATTCCAACTTGACTAAACCCTACTAGGTCTGACTTTACTAGGTAAGTCTAACAACCCTAGTGCCCCAAAACTGTGGGGACTTTAACCCTTGAACAATGGGAGGGTTGCCCACAATGACTAGACATGACTTGTTTAGATTATAGAACCTCCCGATCGGAACATCGGTGCAGAACATGACTCAATTACATTACAGACACATCCTGGAACAAACATTGGGGTACAAGACATAAGATATATAAGTGAATACATTCCGAAGTTACAAATACATCAACAGTAAGGCATAGAGAAATGTTTTTTAAGGACCACACAATAGATACCTATTATTCTTAAAAACGTGGATGAAAATGTTGATATGTGAGAAAGGCATTCTCCAGATGGAACAAGCTAACTATATAGAAATATAGTGGCTATGTCTAAGTAGAACCCTAGAGTGAGATGTTCCTAGGAGATAGTGGAACTAAACTAGAGATATGATTTTTAATAAACGAAATAATATTAAGGTTCGACAAACAAAGAAAAAATAAGTTCAAAAGAGGGATTTGTAGCACAGACAAAGAAGAAGAAGGCTATGATCTTGCAACATATTTGGACGAAGGATCCTATGAAAAAGAAGAATAATATCATCTAATCTCATAAGGAGATGAATAATCATCAGAGTTGGATGAATCCATAGAATAAGAACATGATTACAAATCACCTACAATATAAAAGGTAAGACCGCGAGACCTGTCTCCAAGTAATTTTGTAAACACAAGTAATGCAAATTTTGTAAATAGAAGACACGGAAGTTCGACTAGTCCAAATTTTGTTCCAATTGTAACAACAACAAATACAATGTTTGGAGCGAACACTAAGTTTCCAATATTCAATGGAGGGTTGGAAGACCCGGAACAACACTAGCTTCTTTGTGAAGTTGTCAAGACTCTGAGGCAGATCCAAGATGAGAATATTAAGAAAACATAAATGATCACGACTCTACAAGGTTGTGCGCTTGAATGGTAGATGAAATTATCCATAGTACTAGTAGGAACTGTCCTGAAAACACTCAACATGACTCAAATAGGTTTGATAAATGAATTCAAAAATCCGATGTCCGAATCACAATGCATCATTGAAATCAGGGAGATTAAGCAGCTACTAGCAGAATCTGTTTGGTACTTCGAAAAAAGATTTAATACATTAATGGCCAAAGCAAGTTTTCAAATGTCATATGTTTAGCACAAGGAATGGTTTATTTCCTCCTTGTTACCACATATTTCAACCTCGTTTATGCAACAAAAAATTGTGTCGTAGATAGAGGCTCTAGAATTAGCAATGAAAATAGAATCCTCTCTTGTTGGAGATAATGGCTTGGGAATGCTGTAAATTGAGTCGTAATGGCCAATCTTATGGTGCAGCTCCAAGACATCAAAAGAGGAAAGTAATTTTAGGAAAAAATATGGTGTACAAGATGTAGAGTCGATGGAAACCATAAACATAATTTCCTAGTTCTGATGAACTATGTCACAACAAGTGCATCGAACCCATTACACCCAACAAATGGCTTGGTGTAGAATCTTCCAAACTAGGGTCCACAAGTTCAAAGAATTTCCTATACTTACAAAATATTGTAAGTACTTCAGATAGTTTGTGTTGTAAATTTTGTACATCAGTAGGCCATGATGAAAAAGACTACAGAGCACTTCAAATACTTCAAGAAAAGACAATGGATGCCTACTTAGTGAAAATTATGAGAAGATGCAAGCCGAATGAGCACATTGTATGTATTATCTTGTGCAATATCAACAACATCAATATCCTCAACTGTAATACTAGCAGAATCAGTATCCTCAATAAAAAAAAACACCCTTTGCAAAGTGGGTTGGAATTTTAGAGTTCAAGGATGGAAACAAGGAGGAATATTTGGTTGAGGAAGAGGCCAAGTTGTATGTTACAATTGTGGGCACCCGGGACATTTTTCCTGATATTTTTAAAGTCCTATGAAAAATTGTACATGTTGTAAAGAATTTGATCACACTGTCAAAGAATGTCCACAACTTATTACGAAATGGCAGGATAGAACTATCGTTAACCCCAACCCAGTACAAAATATGAATGTGAATCCCAATCATAATATTCAAACGATTTCTATTGAACCAAGAAAACCCCACATTATTGAAGTTGCAAGTCACTACAAAAAATCCTGAAATTAGTGTCCCATTTAGCGTCACTTTTTAGTGTAATTCTTTTTTACATTGAGTGGTCAAACTAGATGCTAAATGGGACATGTCATGGACAAAACTTAAAGTGTCTCAAAAAACATATTTTTTTGCTTCCTAAATAGCATCCTTTATGATGTCCAAAATAGCATCTCTTTTTTTGCTTCCAGAATAGCATCCAACTTTTTTTCCTAAACAATGTCAAGTTTTGCTTCTAGAATAGCACCCAACTCCTAAACATCGTTGAGGTTTTCTTCCTAAATAACATCCTGTTTTGCTTCCTAGCGAGTGTTTGCTTTTGCTTCTTGAATGAAACCCCCATTAGCGCCATATTTTCATCCTTAATAGAATGATGTTACCATCCAATATTTCATCCATTTTTGCTACCACTTCAGCATCCCATTTTGCACCATGTTTTACTTCCAAATATGTGCCATTTTTTGCTTCCAAATTTGCTCTATCTTTTGCTTCCTTTTTTGCATCATGTTTTGCAACCAAAATGATGCCAAATATTTCTTCTATTGTTGCACCATATTTTGCTTCCTATGTAGCACCATGTTTTGTATCCAAAGTAACATCTTCATTGGCTACCATATCAACGCCATATTTGGATTCATAATTAGCGCCACGTGTTGTATCCTTTTTAATGCCTATTTTCGCATTTCTCATGTTTTGGTCACTAATTTAGTCATTTTTAGTAATTTTATATACGATTTTTGGTCATTTTGTTTGGTCACCTATCTCTTTTTTTGATAACTAATTTAGTTTTTTCAACCAATATTATAATATCATTAGGGCATGGAGTAATCCAACCACCAACCTCCTGCTTGTAAGGTAGGCACTCTTCCATTGAGCTAGAACCCTTTAACAATTTGGGAACCTAACTTACAGAGTCCTCTATAATGGTAAAAAGGATCAATACCCAAATTTTACTATATAATGGTCAACAAAGAATGATATATTGTATTATCCTCAACATGGGATTGATCGCGTTCCTTGGTTCTTTGTATATCATATTCCTATGATTGTAAAGTTTATATAATTACAGTACCAACATCTGCAGCTTGTGAGGCAGTAGCATCACCTTTTTCCTGTGACCTTGTGGTATCCTGAGCCTAATCTGATCGATTCCCATCAAGTGGTTGAGCCCTCTATAAATGAGAAAAAAAATTATCCCCAATTCCTAATTATATTCTATTGCCACTCATTCCTCTAGGTTGTTGACTATCATCAACCCAGCTACTCAAATGATTTATTGGTCACCCACTTCAAATTGTTCAATAAACAGAGTCCAAATGGGATGGATCTAAAGTAGTTTCAATATTACTCTCTTCTACAACCCTATCATTCTCTGCAATCATAGACATGTTACATTATATATGTCCTTAAATTATGAACTATAAAGTTCGAATACATGAATAACATGGTAATTGTAACGAATATAAAATAAATTATTAAATAGATTAGTTAATTATGAAAGGGTGTGACCCTTCATGCTCAAAGCTATAAATACGAGCCTCCATTGTACATTTTACCCATCATCCAATATATTATTATTATTCATATTCGTTATTACAATGATAGTTGGATTCGACTAACAGACAACCGGATTCGGTTGCTCCATTTGGTATCAGAGCAGATTCACTCCTACACTTTAAGCTCGGACTCAGCTCATCAATTTTTGATTCCTCTGCTGCTCCATTTCTTCACCTGTCGCTTCATCCCAAACCCTGTCCAAACAAAAAAAAAACAAAAAAAAATAAACACATAAAAAAAAAACCCTCTGCCATCCTCCGACATCCGCCATGCTCATCTCTTCCCGACCGCTTCATTCCTAGCTGCATGCTTTACATCTCTCAGTTTCCTCACCTGCACTGCACATTTCTCCACTGCTCCACACGTCTAGCTCCATCTCCTATCCACCTCCACGCTGGCTCGTTCCCAATGGGAATCCTCCCCTCTTCCTCTTCTGCACCTCCTACTCGTTTCTCCCTCGCACCTCCTTCATCACGCCTCCACTCTCTTTATTCTCCCACTGCCCAATCCATATTCCTTCCATGCCGCTCTTTCCCATCTGTACAAACCCCTACCAGCCGGCTCCACGCTGACCCCTCCAACCTCCCACCTGCCTGCACCTTCACACCATTTCACCCTCCACCCCAACTGCCATACCATTCCACTACCACACCTCCTGCACACTCCATCTGCCCTCCTCCACCATTCTCTCCATGTCCATCCTCCATTCCCTCCACGGACCTGCAACAAAGAACAACAAAAAAAAACAACAAAACCAATTTTAAAAAATATTATAATAAAATTATTATTTCAATATTTATTTTTATAAACTATATAAAATTAAATATTATATAATAAATTATTTCCATATTTATTTAAAAAAAAAACTATATACAAATTATTGTATAGTTTACAAAAACAAAAACAAAAAACATATAATAATAATAATATTAATTAATTAATTAATTAATATATTATTAAAAAATTCATCCTTTGAAGCCAAAATAGCTTTGAAATACACAGCTCCGCATAGAAGGTCCAAAACCATGGCAGATCTAAAAGAGCAAATCGAAAAAATGGAGAAGGACATAAGGTCCCTTGCCACTGACCTAAAATGTGTGAAGGAAAAGATGCAAATTAACAATACATTAATCAAAGACGAGCTTGTTGTGGAACTAGAAAGGAGGCTCGACGACAAACTTGACATCCTGAACGAAAAACAAAAAAACATGGATGACAAAATGAGTACCATAACGCAAAACATAAACACCTTAACACAGAACATGTGCACCATGACACAGAACCAGAATACAATGATAGGAATATTACAAAAACTAAGGTTTGGTACAAACCATATCAGCAGCTCAAATATGTTGGACCAGTATGTCAACGAAAATGAGAGAAACCAAGTCGATCAAGACAATAAACAAGACAAGGAGGCAAACTATCTTAGGAATGACCAAAATACCAATAATATAGTTGATAAAGATGAGCTCGACCAAGATCATAATGGGATTCAAGCTAGTATCATTGATAATAAAGACGATCCATACAATGAAAATAGATGTATCCTATAGTATGCCAAGGAATCCAAGTCAGACAAATCAAATATCATAGATTCATCTTCTACCTTAACTGTTCTACCACCCTCAAGAAACCTAAATGTAACACTACCTGGTGACTTTGAGTGTGAGAAACCTCAAGAGATGCCACTTTTTGAGATAAATCATAAAGATAATAAAAGGAAAACATTACGTGATGACATCGTAAGTATCGTGGGACAAGCGATTTCTAAAACAAAGTTTGATATGGTCAGTCACAAAAATGTTCCACATATTCATGTCCATGGAAAACAAGACAACAATAATAAACAAAATGGAGTACAAATTCAAGTAACAAATAAAAGGAAATTGACAAACTATGGTGTAAAGAACAAGCACAAACCTAATACAAGTTCTAAAACAAAATACATAAACGAAGTAATGACATTGTTTCAACACAAAACAAAAATGAAAAGACGGCAACAATAATCTAAGCTTTGAGGACAAAGCTTCCTTAAAGGGAGTGGCAATGTAATGAATATAAAATAAATTATTAAATAGATTAGTTCATTATGAAAGGGTGTGACCCTTCACACTCAAAGCCTATAAATATGAGCCTCCATTGTACATTTTACCCATCATCCAATATATTATTATTATTCATATTCATTATTACAATGATAGTCGGATTCGACTAACGGACAACTAGATTCGGTTGCTCCAGTAATACTCAATCCATTCAAAACCCCATGTGCTTTTTGAAGAATTTTTTGAACTAGATAACATAGGGGCTATTCTACTTGGAAGGCGATTGAAATTTGAGACAAAGAGACCTAATAATAATTTTGGAGTCCCATAATATTGTAGCTTTGTGGATGATCTACTCTCACAATAATGATAGGTCTTGGAGTAAAGCTAATGCTTCTACCATATTATTAGAAGTGATGCCGATTCCCCATGCAAACTCAATGACTTGTTTTCCTTTGGGGTCAAATATAAACCCCATTCCCGCCAAAACACTTAACACACCTAGTAAATTGACTTAGTTGCAAGCCCACAAAGTAGAAAATTCAGTAAGTAACATGCCCACCTAATTACAATTCTACTATGCAGTGAACCCCTAGCTCAACTGATGGCAACTGTCAATCATTTAAATGACAAATTATTGTACTTTTAATATAGGAACAAAATGAAACCAAATTGTAGTTGGTTAGTAGTTAAGAATCTGGAATTGTACTTGGATTGGTAGAAAAGGATGTTCTGTAAATGCGTGGATAGCAATAGAGGTTTAAAAATTAAGACCAAGTGTTATATAGTGACTTCCTAATGCTCTGTCAAACAATCAGTTTTTGATGAACACATATTATTATGCATATTAAGTATCATGTATGAATAGGAATTATGTTGCCAAAGAACCTAATATATGACATATATTACTTGTTCCTTTAGTTTGGATTTCCAGGTGACTTCAACAAGGTTGATGCTAATACCGTATGCAACCACCAAAGTGGCAAGGTCTCTCACATATCTTGAATTCAATAGGTACATAAAACTCTCCATCATTCCCATCTTTGGTTTCTCTTGTCAAAAGTACGAGAGGTTGAGTTAAAGAACCCAAAATAACTTATGTTCTTAACATAACACATTTGAAAAATTGCAAGAAATTAGAATATAGATATACCTTCTTCTTACGAGATACTCCCTTGGGAATTGTAGGATCATCCGCTACAAATTTATTTATCGACCACTAGATTCCACATACTGTAAGCCCTAGCAACACCAAAATGTGAATCATTTCCTTCAAGGAGACTTCCCAACCGTCCAAACCAAGCCCAAGATTCTTATGCATACGGGAGAAATACTTAATAGTTCTCCTCGAAAAAATGAAGTTGGATCCTAGGCCAAATAGAGAATAGAACTGCTTTGCTTCATCCACTCTTGTAATCTACAAACAACCCCAAATAGATCATCCCTTATATTGGTACAACTTCTATCCATTTTCATTTTCAATATAGACTTCTTTTAGATATAAATCCAAAAAACCAGCATCACCCATCCATAGAAATGAGTTGCAATTACTGAAGTGCAACTCAAACTACAGGCCATAGTAATCTTTCGAAATCTCTTTCTACTTTAAACCACTTTGACAAACTTACACTATCTTCTTCAATAAATCCATCCACAAAACAACTCATTCTATTTTTTTCAGAATATTTTTCAATTTTTCGAACAGAAGCCTATTAGTAGTTACATTAGAATACTAGTGCCTTACAAAAATTGTACAGTAAGCATAATGCAAATTGCTATGCTTCATAAGCTAAGGTGCATACTTTATTACACTCACATATTCTACTATATCATGCTATGTATATATTTTTTACTTTAAAAACATTATAGTACAACAGTTCTGCTCTAATAATAAACCTAGGCTCTGAGAATGCTAGTGTGTTTATACCACAACATTACTTCTCAAGTTTAATTTGTGTCGAATATTCACCATTGTAATGTGCATCAAACACCAATATGTTTATACTAACATACATATCCAATATGACAACCAAATCCACAAGTGAGAGATTAAACAGATTCTTAATGAATCTCTCTCATCAATTTGATCAATCAATTCTTTATCAAACTCTCAACCCTTTCATTATCACCACTAGACCAAAGAAAGCCTTTTTAGACCATATCTCAACACTAGACCAAAGAAATCCCTTTTAGACCATAGTTTAAAATGAATTTTTATTTAGAAAAGACTTTAAAGTGTTGATTAGGATCTTATTGGCCAAGATAATTGAATACCCACCCTTCCAAAATGATCCTTATGAGTTGTGTTGATAGATGAAGGATCAACCATTGAAAGAGTTAGGCAAGGGCTTTATTGGGTGGTACCATTCATTCAGTTTCCTTCATAGTTCTTTAAGTGGTCGTTTTATTTCAAGTTTATGTTATGACCATTTAAACTATATGTTTTGGTTTAATCCACCATTATGTTTGGTAAACCAAAGTATATTGCGACAACTAAACCATTCGAGAGTGAAAGATGTCGTTCTCCCAAATAAATCCAAATATAAAATATTTTGAAACCCATAATTAGAAAGCGAGCTTTCAGAACTCTGCACTACATAAATCGTTCCAAGTCTGCACAGAGGAATGGATCTGATCATAGCTTCATCCAGGCCATATGATTGAGTAATTATCTGCCAGCCTTCTAGGTCTTGGAATCCCTCCACTGAATAAGCATCATCTTGTATATTAGTCCAAACTCCATATCAACTAGGAATCGGTAATTGGATAGAGTAAAATATTCATTATTTCATTTTTAATTCCTTTATAATTGCATGGAAATGGTCGAATGGGATACATACATGAAATCTCTAGGATCTTCTTGTTGTAGTTCTATATTTGAGTGTGCATTAAAGTGGAAAAATGATTGCAGAAAAAGGGTTGCATGGGATAGTTTCCAAAGTCTTAGCTTAAGAAATGCCTAGAAACGTAGAGACTAGCTCTTAGTTGAGATTTTTGTAGGACATAACTTGTATATTGAGTGAATATCAGTCATTACGAGTCTCAAATATTTATTTGTGCCCCCAATCTATGCCAACCAAATCAACTAGAAAGCAATAGTGGACTACAACTTAGAGTCTTAGACTAAACTAAAACTCAAATCTGTATGCTTTAGAAAATAATAGCTACATGCACATGCCTTAAGAATTGATATTCATAGGGAGAATGCATTTTTGTTCAAATAGACCTTACATTTTACAATATCGTCCAAGCATAGTATTTCATATGATACTTTAAGTATTATTATATTAGTCTGGACAATTTCTTTATCCTTTTGCTAAGATTGGATATCTTTACGTGCTATATAAAACTGAATGGACACTAATATATGAAAATGTCTTTTTTCTTAAGAAATCATAATACCTTGCTAAATGGAGGCCAAGTCTTTTTTTTTTTTACTCTTGAGTGGTTGTCACACAAGCTTCCTATACCATTGTCTTTAACTCAGTTAAAACGGATTATATTTTTTCTTATCTATAAATTCAATTGTTTCCGTCATTTATTGAATATGGACTTATGCACCAACACTTTCCAATCTTTGAGGGGAAAATGCTTATTCTTATTTCTTTCATGGATGTCTTGTTTTTTCTGATAGAAAAGGGATTATTTCTTTCATGAAAATTTATTTTTTATGATAGAAAAGGGAGATTTTATATACTTACAATGTTGTCTCCTCCTGAAAAAATGTCTCCATCAAGAAGCTTTGCAATACTTAGAAAAAATCTTGTAGTAACTTACCACCAGTAAAGTGTTTCCTAGAACTACAACAATGGCTATCAGGGAAGGACTAATGGTGGTGGTGGCATAGTTGTGCTTGGTGGTTCCTTTACTTATGGCTGCATCTGGTGAGGCTCCCCATCCAAACTCATATCTACCTGCTGAAATTTCCTTTGGATGGGATTGCTCCGAAGGAAAACTCATGGCCAATTTATTTAATAAATCTACTTCAAACCTATAAATTTGTTGAAAATACATAGATGTAATTAGTTACTATGTTCATGGAGAATGAAGGATAATAAACCCACTACAAAATCATAAATAACGTCACTAGAAATTCAGAGTGAATTGATGTAACTACACAAAATTGATGAGAAAACAACAAATCACCTTAGAGAAAGCATATTCATGGTGTGGTAAACTCTACAAAATGATGGAATAGACTACCCATTAGGAAAATATACTCCATGGGTACAATTTTCATGAGTTTTTGAGCTGCTTAAAGTAAAACCAACACATTCTAAACTTCTAAATCGAACTGATATTGAATCACAGACACCTAGCCCCAGTGACTGGCAAATGTTATGGATTTATTCTTTCACAATTTTGATTATAAAATCCCTATATTAGAAAGCAACTGGAACCTGACCCAGTAATTTCAAAATTGTAGCGACAACATAGATTCCTCTCATGTAAGCAACTTAGGTAGCCTTGGGATTTGTACCCTATCTACGAATAGATCATGCATGTAATCTAAACTACTTCCATATATGTTGCTATAAATACCTACATTAAATGCATGAGTTCTCCCGCTACTGTACAGACTGCTATGAGCACTCTTGTGCTGTGTAGAAGAATTTCTAAAACAAACTAGGTAAAATATAAAATAACATTCAGATCCATGCAAACTTTCTAATAGCCAAAAGCTAAACCAGTCTTGGTGAAATATTATGCTGTGTTGAGTTAATCAAGCAACTCAACAATCCTTTGTTGTCCTTTGGAAAACTACACAAAGCATCACAGACTTATTCAAACTAACATGTTTAATAGTTGGCCTACTAGAGAGCAAAAACTTAGCATAGGAAGTTATGCTTGTACAATGTAGACCTTACCATCTTTTTTATTATGTAGGTTTTGTGATACCCTTCATAAATTGTTCTTCTATCAAATTGGTAAGGGTTTCCTGCAATGATATTTGGTATCCCAACAGTGGAGTCACATCACAGTCCACAGTGTCTCAAAAAGGGATGATGGCAGGTAGTTTAACACCTTTGTGTGATCAACGTGGGTTACTCGACATCCTTGACCCATCCAAAATGGTATGGCCTAATATGATATGAAATTGGTAGTTTGACATCCTCTACCAACTTTTGGAAATACCAAGTTCTTTTGGATGTCATTATCATCAACGATTATGTAGACTAATCTATTTTTTATCTTGAAGTTTTGTGTGATCAGAGTTTCCTGGTTGTTGGCAGAGTAATCTCTTGCCATCAAGTTTAGTTGAGAATCAATGGAGATTGGATTAATAAAATCAAGTCATCAACATCTAAATCTTCAGCTTCTTGTTGTTATTCAACAAGTAGAGCCTTGACTTACTTGGCTTCTTTAGCCAGTAATGTGTGATCCTCTCCATTGGTATGACTCTATATTTTATGATAAGAGTACATAACTTCTTCTTGCCATTTCCAGAAAGAGTTGTGGAACTAGTTTCTCTTTTATTCTATCCACATTTGGTGGTTACCTTTTGAGTGGATGGATTAGCCTTCAACAACTTAGCTTCAATATTGGAAGCTAGTTGAGAAACATGCTCCAGTAAAGAAATTAGGAAGAGTTATGAATATTTTCTAATGTTAGGACACAAACTTGAAATGAATTTGATGCATAGGGTATCCTTGGGTTATTGTACCTCAATTTTGATGAAGAGCTTGTTGAATACCTTGATGAACTATTGGGAAGTCTTACTAGGAAGTTTTTATAGGGATAAAGTTGCTTCCTAACGGATGCTTTTAAATCATCCTAGTTGCTGATATATTATTGATTTGAGGATGCCTAGGTCTTAGTGTGAGTCTACCACCAATTTAGTTCAAAAGTGTAACTGCTCTTACTACAATATATAGGAGTGGACCAGCCATAACATTTGATATTTCCGTGTACAAGTTAAATTCCATTGAAAAAATTAATTCAGATACTGTTCAGGAAAAAATTATCAGGATACACTATAAAGTACAACAAAATAAATATAATATGGCATAGTAACCCATTTTAGTAGATCAAGTGTCCATGATTAGTGAGGATAGGAGCTTAGGCATGTAAAATAGTTAGAGCCATGTGAAATGCAGTAAGAAAAGATCAGATTAGATTATAGAAAGTTTTGTGATGTGTGTGTTTTGTAAAGAGTGTTAAGTCAGTAATTTGTTTCTTTAAATTTTATGTTTGATTTGCATTTTATTCCTAGTTACTCATTTGCTTTAGTTTGGTTTTTTGCTTCTTTTAGGAGATTTTTAGTTTTTAAGTGAAATTTTGAACTTTGCCTTTAAATTTTTATTTTACTTTTTGATCCTTTAAGGTTTTTGAAGGGTTTTTAAAAGTCATCATATTGAATAGTGGACTCACAAGTCATATTATAAGCATACTCATCATTCAAACATCATTTAAACTTCATGCAAATCGGAAAAAAGTTGTAAAACAACGCCAAAATAGAGTTAAATTTATTCTTGTAGCGCAAGTGTGAAAAAATAACAAAGAAGCGCTACAAGAATATCGCGCATGTCAATTTTTCCGATTTCTAAGCCGAAATTTGGCACGAGTTCAATTCTTAGGTGACTAATTGCACGATTGAAGGATGTTGCTACGTGTTATGCTAGTAATCATCATGCAGGCAGGTCTGATTCGTGTTGGGGAGAGATCGTGGTCATCATTAACCAGATCATAGCACGTCATGACACATAGAGGTATGAATTGACTCTGATGAGAAGACAGTTATTTCTTATCTCCATTTCGAAGCTGAAGACTTAGGTGGACTGAGGATATATGCCAAAAATCCGGAGTTGCTGTTTCAGAACATGGTCGGGGTTTTTCAGGGTTGCACAGGAGATTATGGCTTCTTTATTTGCCACCTGGAATCAAATTAAGCAGTTGAAGACACTTGCATACTTCAATTCATAAATCAAACATCACGAGGGATGGTTTAAAGCTCTTGCAGATCGACAGAAAGTAGTGAAGCATTTAAATGCATCTCCATGCCCTCAGATGGTGATGATGTATCAGACATAAGAGATTTGGAGTTCTTTGATGCACATGACACTTCAGAAGATGCAAGAGGCAAAAGACACTTATTAAATATTACTGAGAAGTTCCCCACCTCCTCTGATATTGGTTGTTGGGATGAATGCTATGAGACAGCCTATGTGGAATCAGGGACAAAATTTCATGTAAAAGAAAAAAAACCCTAAAATTGGAAATGGCAGAGTAGCTGAACTACCCACAGTGCAACAGTATGTTCAAGTTAAAAGAGGTGATTTGCTTGTAATAGAAAGAGAGCCATGCTTGGCACCATCCACAATATCAAAAAATGATCTCTTAGGACCTGCAATGTCAGAGGATGAAGATTATTTGCTAGAGGAAGATAAAGTCATTGACAAAGTTGAAGCTAAAGGTTGATCAGGTCAACAGTAAAAGGAAGAAAGAAACAATTGCAAAAACTTCATCTTTTCATCCTGCAAAAGCAAAAAATTCATTACAGTCAGTAGCAGATTCAAGCCAGCCCGAGCCCAAATTGTCTACAATATTTCTTGAATTAATAAATGATCTATTCAAACAACAGCAAGTAAAAGAAGCTGAAGTGCCTTATGTTGAATATCAGCAATTGGAAGAAGAAACAACTCCTACAGAAACAATTGATCAGGAAAACCCTACTGTTCATGGTATATCTTTAGAATTACTGTGAAATCTTGCAGTCCCTTTAGAGTGAGCTAGTAGATGCAGGAAACAAAGTCTCAGCACTTATGAATGAAAAAAAGAGGCAGTAGAAACAGAATTGTGTTCTATTTTTCCTTTTTTGAGTTATTGAATTCAAATGACGATCACGAGCTGGTGGAGAGGAATTTTTGAAAACAAAAAGAGGTTTTTGTTCATAAGATACCCATATACAAAAAACTCTCTCCGTTTTTCAACAGCTATCAAGTTTTGAAAGATTCAGTTTTAATATGTGAAGCCTATTTTTCAGGGATTTTAAATATTTAATATTTTCCTGTTTTAGTGTTCATTTTACGGGGAAGATTCTGATTGATTGAAGATGATTTTTTAAAAATAAAGAGAGGTTTTTGTCCATCACGGAACCATTTACAAAAACCTCTCTCATGTTTTACACAGGTGTCACGAATTGAGAGATATGGAAGATTCTTTGACACCTATTTTCCAGAAATTCACCATATTTGCCAGGAATCCGATTTGCTATTTTTAGTCAATTAGTTGAATTAGTTAGTTAATGTAACTGCTGGGTAGTTTCAATTTTGAACTAATGAAGCGGAGATAGAACTACTTATTTGTAATTATAAAATAGGGACAAAGGGACTGAAGAAGGGTTCAATTTTGGGGAGAACTTCAGGAGGTCTATCAGACTTATTTGTAAGTTAAGTATTATAGCTCTTATATGCATTTGATGACAAACTATGAAATATATGACACTTTTTACCTTTCAGTATATGTCTTAGCTTCATTTTGAGTTTGTTTAACTACTGGTCTGATATATTCATTGCTTGTTCATGGTTTCTTTACTTGTGATGCTTGTCAGCCCTGAATGAATTTTAAGATCATATTCTGAATGATACTAGTTGATTATGTTATGCATCTTTGTCTTTACTTGTCTATGATTCAGTTTATGTTTAACTTATGATTGTATTCCCTGTTGGTTACCCAAATTCACAACCAAGAAACATTCCAGAAACCCTTAAACCTAGTTTACTTTATTGATTTTTATTTGAGATTGTGTTGGCTTGTTTCTTTAGCCTTGGAAACAATTTCTGGCACAAACAAAGAGAACATAATATTTAGATTTTCCAAACTTCAGGATGTGTAATACTCCAAAAATTCGTAAAAATTTAAAAATTTTCATGTAACATAAAATGTTTGTAGTCATCACTGCTTAGAGACAATTAAATGCTAATGGTTACTTTAAACACTATTAAACTAGAACTGAATATTTTGTTAATCTCTAGTTCTGCATACTTATTAGTTTGTTTTCATAATTCAAAGTTAAGGATTTGACTTAGTAGATTGTGATTTGGAATAACAAGAATTGAAACATATATTTAATTTTCTAGTACTAAGTTTGTTTTACTGTCTTATGGTAAGTAGGAAAGAACTTCAGTTGAGATTGAGGCTTACTTAGCTTATAGCTAATGCAATGAAGTGATGCTTCTTTTACATGTCCTTTAGAGGTAAGAATTTTGTTACCAATTTCCAGAACAAGATTAATATCTCAACTAGCATAAAATAGAATGCTAGTAAATTTATTCATTTTACAGCTTTGAGCAGTATAAGAGGTATCGTTGATACGATTATTTATGTTCTACATAGTTACTAGTAATATAAGTAATTTTAGCAAACTGAACTTAGTTCAGTTACTTTTGCAACTCGCTATAGCTAAACATGATTGTTTCACTTCCATCAATCTATTTTCAGTTCAAAACTTGTATATAACTCTAATGAAGTTATATAACAGTTTCCTTTGTCTACTTACTTAATGCTGAGTTAAAATCTATAATATTTGTTTCCATAACATCGAGTTATGGTAACGTAGAAACCTATGATCTAAATAAATTCATTTAGTATGCTCACTGTTAATCACATATAGAAAAAAAACTTAGTATATAAGATAGTTCTTCTGAACCATTCTAGTAATTATCAAATGGAGAAAATAATGGTACAATCTTCTTTTATATGATTTTTATGTCATCAAGCAATATATATATATATATATATATATATATATATATATATAAACTTAATACCTAAACTATCGAAATCAGTTATAGTTCTTCCTATCTTTACAAATCTCACATACTTATAGGAGTAATTCTTTTATGGCTCATTTACCATGTCTAAAGTTCTTATAGAATGATGTTAATATTAAATCATGGTTTAAGTTTTACTTCCATAAATTGTTGTATAAGTCTATGGTAAATAGAAATATAACCCTAGTTTAGTATGAACTAATACCAAAGGTTATAAAACAAAGGTAGATATCTAAATATCATTTTCATCTTCTTATAATACTCGTTAGGGATTAATATATATAGTAAGTGTTATATATAACAATATTTATTATAACCATAGTCTTTTTAAATAAAATCATTAATGTTTGCAGGCTGTTCTGAGAGGTCTTCAAAACTATATAAAAAACCCACAATTTGCAACTAAAATACGAGGACACATGGTTGTAGTTCAAAGGATAGGGTTTGATATTTTGGTTTTTACCATATAAATTCCTTTAAACCCTAAAAACTCACATTAACCTATATTTTACCTTGCTCTGGAAGAAGAGGGCCGGAGGTTAATGGCC
Organism: Pseudotsuga menziesii; assembly: GCA_001517045.1. Classification (NCBI taxonomy): domain Eukaryota; kingdom Viridiplantae; phylum Streptophyta; class Pinopsida; order Pinales; family Pinaceae; genus Pseudotsuga; species Pseudotsuga menziesii. The sequence continues at coordinate 39,970 of LPNX010272747.1, forward strand.
TCATGGCCTGACTATCACTCCATTGTGTAAAATTCCTTTCCATTAGTCTTCTTCTTCTTCTACATGTAGAGGTGCATTTGGATACTTTCTTTTATTCTGTGGATGAACCCCTCTTTTCACCATTACCTAGCTCTGTAAAAACGATGCACCTATCGTTACCTTACCTCTACAAGTGCTATTATTCATTGACTGGTGCATTGGTGAGATGATGAGGTGAGCACGACTCTTGTGTTTTTGTAGTGTGGTCTTGTTGGATGAAGTGTTAACTGTTCTCACTGCTCAACTCTTGGTGTGGCATTTGACCCTACCTCATCATGGATTTAGAGTTCAACTTGAACTCTACGCACTGTGTTTTTCTTCTAGCATTACTTTTGTGAACCTCATTGTTCCCTAAATGGTAGCTAGGGTTTGATTAGACCATATTTCAGAGCAAGGGAAAAGAAAAATAGAACCAGGTATGAATTATTCCATTTTATGTTCATTTTTGCAATATTTCGGTTTAATACTTTTGTTATTAGCAGTGGTTTAACATTTTGTGTTTCAACACTTTTGCAGGCTTCAATCGGAAATGCTTCAGTTGACAGATACCACAAGAAGGGGCTCCACATTGGATTTTCTTCTGGTAAGCCTCAATTTCGCTGAGATTCCTCCTGTAGTGGTGTATGGTGTTTATTTTTAGTTGATGCAGTTACTTGGGTTTCTGGTTTTTTGGCTCGGCCGTGGATACACTGTGTTGTAAAAATTTTTGGAAGGCCATGTGGTAGTTACTTTAATATTTTACTTAGTTTATTTAAATCCCTTTGCAACAGATTCGTGATGGAGACCTCGGATTTCATAGCCGAGACTTACAAATTTACGGCCTTGTCAGTCATAGTTTTGTTTTTAGTTAAGTTATTTTATACATGCTTTTAAGGTGTGAATCTATTTGTAAAAGGCCATAGGGTCGTAACTAATATGATTCAGTTTAGGGTTTAATTGATACTTAAATATTGGATAAGATCGAAGCTTGCTATTTTGATAGAAATTATACACTGTGGTTTTAAGTAAAATATGGCTATTGTGATATTCTTTACTATTCTAGTTTTCTTCAATTCTCTTTAAAAATATCCTAAGAGATTTTTTGTTACTGTAAATCAATATCTATTCTGATTATGTTTAAAAATGAAATGAAATGTTTGAAATAGTTAGTATTTAACATTTAGTTTTATTTTTATTGTCAGTAATAAATTTCTTCGTATTTTCTGAGTTGAAATATATTGACAGGTTTTTATTTCCTTTTTAGTTTATAATTTTCCCAATTAGATTTTAGTATTGTTACTTGTGAACAATTGTAGGTAATTTTATATAGTCATATATTGGATGCTTATGGTTATATAAATAAAGTATGTAAGTTTTAATTTGTTTAGGAGTGAAAAGAATAATCCCTCTGCCAGTAAAAGGGGTGGAAATTTTGTTTATATTTTTACAGTTCTTTTAAACAGGTTTATTTATAAACCCTAATTCCCTTATTTAAAAATACTTAGTTAGCATTGGATTAAAATGTTATCCTAGTTTCTATTTACTTAGATGAATTATTAGAGTAAATTTTCTAGCCTTATTTTCTATTTCTTCAAGTTGATCTTATATGTTTAATTTCTGATTTTATAATCACTATGAATTAATAAGCTAATAGACTTATAATAAATAGTCTATCTACTGTGTAAGCAATTACATAGACTACGTAAATTTATACTTTTAAATATTTTCCTAAGACAGATCTGTATATATTATTCAAGGAGCCTTATGAATTTCGTTTAAAATCAATAAATTAATCTTAGGTACATTAGGTATATACAGTCTATCTTTATATAGTAATAATCCTTTTTCGTTTAGACTATATCCTGTATTTAAACTTTCAATTAAATTTTCTGTTACTTTTTCTTGTAATTTTTGATAATTTTCATCCAATCTTACTCATTCCTCTAGCTGTTCTTCTAAATCTATTTTATAAGTGCTGATTGTTGCTACAAAATTTAGTTTTGCATTTCTACTTAGAGCATCATCAACCTTTTTTTCGTTTCCCTTAATATGTTGAATTTCAAAATCGTACTCACTAAGGAGAGCTAGCCACCTAGGTCGCCTTGCGTTTAAGTTAGGTTGATCCAACAAATATTTTAATCCTTTATTATCTGTCATTAATATAAAATTTCTTCCGATTAAGTGATGGTGCCACATTTTTAAGGCATGTATGAAAGCAGCCAATTCTAAGGCATAGGTCGTGTAGTTTTTCTCATGAATATTCATATTCCTAGACTCATATGCAATGACATGTCCTTCACGACTTAGAAATCCACCTAGTTCGTCATTGCATGTGTAAGTACATACTATAAAGTCTTTATTAGGATCACAAATTCTTAAGATTGGTGCAGTAGTTAATAATGTTTTCAAATTTTTAAAACTATCTTCACATTTTTTACTCCACTCAAACTTATTTTCTTTATTCTGTAAATAAGTTATGTGATTTGCAATTCTTGGAAACCATTCGATGAATCTTCGATAATAACCAGTAATTCCCATGAATGATCGTACGTTAGTTACGTCTTTTGGGACTGACCATTATTCGATTACTCTTATCTTTTCTAGATCAACAGAGATCCTTTCTTTAGAAGCTACATGACCCAAGTACTATATTTCATCCATAAATAAATCACATTTACTAAATCTTGCATAAAGATGATGTTGTTGTAATTCTTGTAAAACAATTTTTAAGTGCTCCTGATTTTCTTCTTATGCATAACCACAAACTTATCAAGGTAGAATAAATTTGAATGGCATCAATGAATATGACCACGAACTTATCAAGGTACTTATGCATTACATTATTCATTAGACACATGAAGATAGTCAGGGCGTTACTAAGCCTGAATGGCATAACAACAAACTCAGAGTGACCATATCTGGTCATAAAAGTTGTTTTAAAGATGTCTTCATCTTTGATTTGGACCTGGTGATAACCAGATCGTAAATAAATCTTCGAAAATATAGTCACTCCACGTAGCTGATCAAACAGATCATCTATGTGGGGTAACGGATATCTGTTTTTAATAGTGATTTTATTAAGTTGATGGTAATCTATACATAATCGTAGAGTTTCATCCTTTTTTTTAACAAAAATAACATGTGCTTCCCAAGGAGACACATTGGGTCTGATATAATTCTTATCTAAAGTTCTTTTAACTTTGATTTTAATTCATTTAATTCCAATATATTCATTCGATAAGGGGATTTTGAGCTAGGCACTCCACCAGGTACCAACTCAATAGTGAAGTCTAACTCCCTCTTCGGAGACAGTCCCATAATTTCTTTTGGAAATACATCTGAATACCCCCTTAGGATTGGAATATCTTCAAGTTTTAGTTTATCTTTTTTATTAGTATTTTATTCATTAATTATAGTTACAGCAAAGTCTTTACATCCTTTCTCAAACAACTCTCTTTAATTGCAAAGTAGAGATGTGTCTTATAGCTATTTTCCTATGGATTCCTCTTACAATTACAGTTTCTCCATCATTATTTACGCAAGTAAAAGTTTTATTGAAACAGTTCAGGACTACCATATGTTTTTCTAACTATTCCATACCAATTAACATATCATAATAACATAAAGGTAGTACATTAAGATTAACAGATATTTTAAACTGATCCAAGTTTATAGTACAATCCTTTACAAAACTAATCAACTTTCTTTTTGTGCCAGTATCTAGCTGAACTAACCATGACTTTGCAAAATTTTCTATTGATAACTTTCATTTTTCTACTAAATCAGGAGAAATATAACTTAAGCTAGCCCCTAGATCAATTAAAATAGATATAGTTGTCTGATTAAGCTTACCTTCCAATTCCACCATGGAAGTTTGATAGTCTTCCTACCTTTTTTCCAGTGCTGCATTGATCTTGGTCATTGTCCTTGCTAGATCACTAATAGTCATCTCCTCCTACACCGTATGTATGTTTCTAATAGTCTTCTTCTGGCTAGGGAAAATTGATGCATAAGGAGGACCGTTACATTCCCAACATTTTACTTGTTCTTTTTGTTCATTATTCTTGGTGTAATTACTATGATTATTAACAAGTTCTTTTGTTTTTAGGGCCATTTGGATTTAACTGTGAATTACCTTTATTCCCTTTGAAGTTTTTATTAGGAAAATTTCATGTGTTATTATTCCTAAAACTGCGGTTAGGTACAAAACATTTATTCTTTTGTTCAAAATTATTAGATCTTTTAGCCTTCCAGTTCGATATACTTTCCTTTTTGCGATTATGCTCATAGCAAAAAATTTCCTTTCGCATAGCCTCCTCCAAGGTTTTTAGATTGTCATATTCAGTTCTATATTTTATATGACAAGGTAAACAACTTAGAAACCACTATACCTTAGGCTTCTCATACACAATGTAAGGCACATATCGAAGAAGACTTAAAAATTTACTATTTAGTTCTTTCATGTTCATTGTTCCCAGCTTTAGTTCATAAAATTCCTTAGCCATCTCTTTGTAGTATTGTTCTGACAAGAATTTCTTCTTAAAATATTTCTTAAATGTACTCCAGTTAATGTTCTTATCCCTAATGCCTTTTACTCGTTTTAGGTCTTGCCAGCAAATATCTTCCTTCCCAATGAGGTTGTAAACGGTCATTCTTGCTTTTAGCTGATTAGAATAATTATAAATTTGATATTTCTTCATCCCAGACATCCATGATTCATCCTCTTCTCCTTTCTCAGTTTCACCATTAAAGGTTGGTGGTTTTATTTTCTTAAATTCTCCTGAAATTTCTTCATAAGGCTTAAATTTTCTCTTTCTTTTATGATGACTATCTTCACTACTATCACTAGTATACTGATATTTCTTCTTATGTGGATCACCATAAATCTCATAGGATGAGCTACTTTCGATTTTAGACTATTTAGAATTTTTATTTTTATGTTGGGAAGGCATATCTTCAGATTATGTTCGTTTATCTTTTTCTTCATTCTAAAAATTTTCCTTTAATATCTGATTCAGCTCCTCCTGAGCTCTTAGAATTCTTTCATTTTCCTTTTTGACTATTTCCATCTTTGTTCTTAGTTCCTTAACCGTTTGTAATAATTCATAACATTTATTAGTTATTTCTTCTTGCATATGTTCTCTTTTAGAATTACTTCATTTAGTAAACGGGGACTCCACACCTGCATATTCCTCCAATCTTTCCATACCTGCAGATTAGCTCAGAATTTTTTTCTGGAAATAAAATTTCAAAAAAAAAAAAATTAGTATGCATGCATTTTAATTTACTATTTATCTATGTAGGTTGAGCCACATTCAGGCCTAGTATTTGAAATTGTGATCTGATACCGCATGTAATAATACTCCAAAAATTTGCAAAAATTTAAAATTTTTTATGTAACATAAAATGTTCGTAGTCGTCACTACTTAGAGACAATTAAGCGCTAATGGTTACTTTTATCGGTATTAAACTAGAACTGAATATTTTGTTAATCTCTAGTTCTGCATAGTTATTAGTTTGTTTTCATAATTCAAAGTTAAGGATTTGACTTAGTAGATTATGATCTGGAATAACAGGAATTGAAACATCTATTTAATTTTCTAGTACTAAGTTTGTTTTACTCTCTTATGGTAAGTAGGAAAGAACTAGTTGAGATCGAGGCTTACTTAGCTTATAGATAATGCATTGAAGTGATGGTTCTTTTACAGGTCATTTATATGTAAGAAGTTTGTTACCAGTTTCCATAACAAGATTAATATCTCAACTAGCATAAAATAGAATGGTAATAAATTTATTCATTTTAGAGCTTTGAGCAGTATAAGAGGTATCGTTGATCTGATTATTTATGTTCTACATAGCTACTAGTAATATAATTAATTTTAGCAAAATGAACTTGATTCAGTTACTCTTCCAACTCGCTATAGCTAAACTTGATCATTTAACTTTCATCAATCTATTTTTAGATTGAAACTTGTATATAACTCTGCTGAAGTTATATAGCAGATTCCTTTGTCTACTTACTGAATGCTAAGTTAAAATCTATAATATTTGTTTCCATAACATCAAGTTATGTTAACCTAGAAACCTATGATCTAAATAAAGTCATTTAGTATACTGACTGTTAATCGTATATGGAAATAAAACTTAGTGTATAAGATAGTTCTTCTGAACTGTTCTAGTAATTATCAAATGGGGAAAATAATTGTACAATCTTCTTTTATATGATTTTTATCTCATCAAGCAATATATATATATATATATATATATATATATATATATATATAAACATAATACCTAAACTATCGAAACCAGATATAATTCTTCCTATGTTTACAAATCTCACATACTTATAGGAGTAAGTCTTTTATGGATCTTTTACCATGTCTAAAGTTCTTATAGCATGATGTTTAATATTCAATCATGGTTTATGTTTTACTTCCATAAATTCTTGTCTAGGTCTATGGTAGATAGAAATATAACCCTAGTTTAGTATGAACTAATCCCAAAGGTTATAAAACAAGGGTAGATATCTAAATATCATTTGAATCTTATTATAATACTCATTGGGGCTTAATATATATAGTAAGTGTTGTATATAACAATACTTATTATAACCATAGTCTTTTTACAAAAAAATGTTAATGTTTGCAGGCTGTTCCGAGAGGTCTTCAAAACTATATCAAAAACACACAATTTGCAACTAAAATCTGAGGACACATGGTTGAAGTTCAAAGGATAGGGTTTGATCTTTTCTTTTTTACCATATAAATTCCTTTAAACCCTAAAAACTTGCATTAACCTATCTTTTACCTTGCTCTGGAAGAAGAGGGCTATGGGCTCATGCCCACATGTCATAACTGTCACTCCACTGTGTAAACTTCCTTGCCATTTTTCTTCTTCTTCTGCTTGTAGAGGTGCATTTGTATATTGTCTTTTGTTATATGGATGAATACCTCTTTGCACCATTACCTAGCTCTGTAAAAATAATGCACCTATCCTTACCTTGCCTCTTCAAGTGTTATTATTCATTCACTGGTGCATTTGTGAGATGATGATGTGAGCACGACTCTTAGGTTGGCATAGTCTGTTCTTGTTGGATGAAGTGTTAACTGTTCTCACTGCTCCACTCCTCATGTGGCATTTGACCCTGCCTCGTTGTGGCTTTGGAGTTCAAATTGAACTCTACACGCTTTGTTTTTCTTCTGGCTGTACTTTCGTGAAGCTTGTTGTTCTCTAAATGGTAGCTATGGTTTGATTAGACCGTGTTTCATAGCAAGGGAAAAGAAAAATAGAACCAGGTATGAATTTTTCCAGTTTATGTTCATTATTGCACTACTTCAGTTTAATACTTTCGTTATTAGTAGTGGTTTACCATTTTGTGTTTCAACACTTTTGCAAGCTTCAGTCCAAAATTACTGAGTTGATAGATACCACAAGAAAGAGCTCCACATTGGCGTTTCTTCTGGTAATCCTTGATTTCACTGAGGTTCCTCTTTTAGTGGTGTATGGTGTTCATTTTTAGTTGATGCAGTTCCTTGGGTTTCTGGTTTTTTGGCTTGGCCCTGGATACACTGTGTTGTACAAAGTTTTGGAAGGCCATGTGACAGTTACTTTAATATGTTACTTAGTTTATTTAAATCCCTTTGCAGCTGATTCATGATGGAGACCTAGGGATTTCATAGCCGAGACTTAAGAATTTACGACCTTATCAGTCGTAGTTTTGTTTCCAGTTAAGTTATTTTATATAGGCTTTTAAGCCATGAATCTGTTTGTAAAAGGCCATAGGGCCGTAACTCATATGATTCAGTTTAGGGTTTAACTGATACTTAAATCTTGGATAAGCTTGAACCTTGTTGTTTTGTAAATTATATTTTGATAAAAATTATACACTGTGGTTTTAAGTAAAAGATGGAAATTGTGATATTCTTTACTATTCTAATTTTCTTCCATTTGTTTAAAAATATCCTAACAGAGTTTTTGTTACTATAAATCAATATTTATTCTGATTATGTTTAAAAATGAAATGAAATGTTTCAGTCAGTTAGTATTTAAGATATAGTTTTATTTTTACTATCAGCAATAAATTTCTTCAGTAAGTAGATAGAAGAAAAATGGACTATACAACCTAATTCTTTACTGTATTTTCTAAGTTGAAATATATTGATAGGTTTTTATTTCCTTTTTAGTTTATAATTCACCCAAGCAGTTTTTATTATTGTTACTTGTGAATAATTACAGGTAATTTTATATAGTCATCTATTCGATGCTTATGGTTATATAAATAAAGTATATAAGTTTTAATTTGTTTAGGAGTGAGAAGAATAATCCTTCTGCTAGTAAAAGTGGTGGAAATTTGTTTATATTTTTACAGTCCTTTTAAACAGTTTTATTTATAAACCCTAATTCCCTTAGTTTAAAATAATTAGTTAGTATTGGATTATAATGTTATCCTCGTTTCTTTTTACTTAGATGAATTATTACAGTAAATTTTCTAGCCTTATTTTCTATTTCTTCAAGTTGATCTTGGATATTTATTTATGTTTTTATAATGATTATTAATTATTAAGTTAATAGACTTATAATAAATAATCTAAAGCAATTACACACTAGGTAAATTTATAATTTTAAATCTTTTCCTAAGAGAGATCATATATTATTCAAGTGTTCCGTCTAAATAAAGACATCTAAATAAAAAGGAATACATAGATACGAATCACTCTTATGAACCTATAGAAGATAATAATAGACATCCATGCATACTTCATTCGATTCTTTATCTGAATTTAACCTAACCTACTGTACTAGAGTACTACCTTTATAAAAGGTGTGGAAAAATACAGTTAGGTATTTTTTTAATCTATCAATAAAAACTAGAAATTCTTCTAATCAATTACCCTAACCTATCTTTTCCAACATTCAACTATAGTTTCACCGTATAAGTATTTATTTTAACTAACTCTAGCAGTAACAGAACTGAAGCAAACATATCATTGCTTAAACTTAAAGTTTCTAGATAGCAATAAAATTTAGAAAGCTAGATAAATCAAGTAGAACCTAGAAATGTAGATGAGGTGACAACTACTTAAGGAGCCTTTTTCTACCAACCAACTCCTGGAGAAAAGATGGACTGCAAATCTTAGGACCCTCGAGCTTGTCTCCTGGTCCACCTGGTAGAAGTACTGGGTGAGAGATGTAGTTTAGTAATCCTCTGCAACTCTACTGAGTGTTCAACAATCAAACAATTCTACATGCAACAGTATGAACTCAACTTAGAATAAATGCACTAGTTCAGGTCTTATTGGCGTGATTTTCTAACCTAGGCCAACAAGGCGATTATGCCCACACAATCAGCTTAAAGCAGCGTCCGGTGTGTTTGAAGTAGCAAAATCTCGCAGGTTATGGTCCTGCTACCAGCTGAATTTTTCTCTTAAGGAGAAACTAAAATTCAACAAAAATCTATCCTAATGTTATTTCTGTCTAAATAAACCCTAAAAATTATTTTAAACTACCTAAGGTATACTACACTTGATTTCTTAAGGAAAGTCTTTGTTTTCGGGGGTTTTATATTTAAATACCTTAAATATAAAAGACTATTAAAATTACTTAAAAATTATAAAAATACTATTTAACAACTGCTAAACGTATACTATATTATGGTAATAATAATTTAACCATTCTATCTATCCTATCTCAGCTGAGAGTTATTTGAGTATTTATATCAATTATTAATTAATAATATGATAAACATAAAGATAAGGAGTAAGATCTAAATAAAAATATTTAGATTATACACACTGCATGAAATAAATTTACAGAGAAACTGAAATAAACAATTATTTCAAATTTTCTGAAATGTCTAATCAATTAATAACTAATAACCAACATAGATATTTGAATAAAAGATAATGTCTAGTATGAAATCACTGCAAAAATACAAATGATATCTAACAAACATAAATGTATTTCCTTATATCTTGAATTTATAGTAAAAATACTAATAAATTCAGTCACAATGACATATTAATTCAAATGAAATATTGGGCTGATAAAGTGAAAATTATAAATAAACACAAGCATAACAAAGCATATTGTATTAATATTAAAATAGAAGATCATATACTGAAATATAGAGTGTATCCAAAACAATACCAGTCATGATATCAACTTGGAGGTTTCCAGTTACATCCCATATCCAAGGATCAAACTTCAGTAAGGAAATAAAACTAGCATCAAAATATATCTCAAGTATGTCTATCTTCAGTCACTCCATCATGGGAACAAGCGTTTCCGGTTCTCTGGTTTTCAAAAACCCTAGAATATGGGAAAATTATAGAACTTAAAAGAAGCAAACTTTTCCATCCCTGTTCAGCGCTACCTTCCCCCTCCCTGCAAACAAAAATTTGCTGTTTAAATAGACAAATTACCAACAGAAACTCAACTCTGAATTTCTTAGCTAGCCGCACTTATGAAAAACGTTTCCAGAGCACCTCGAAAATATCCCAAATCATTCACTCTTTTCAGAAAATTTCGCACAATTTTGGTAAATGGGGATCTTCTGGAAAAAACCCGTGTTTTGGATTTTGTTATTTCGTCTTAGTGTGTTCGCAGTTTGCTACAGAAAATCACCTCCTGAATAACGATGGGAATCCGGTTTCTTGTTTTTGTTTATAACCTGCACATTAAAATTCCAAGAACACAAACAGTAAGAGAGAAAATAAAGAAATGAAAATGGTGAGTTCCTGTGAAAGGTAAATGTGAAAAGAACATAGAAATATTCCCTTTGAAGTCGATCAATTTGGTATAATTCTCCATGGTATTAAGCTTTTCAAACCTTTTATTTAGAACCTCCTACGACTTGTATGTTTGATTTGATCCTCAACCCTGTGTGATCTTTTGGTGTAACTAGAGGGCTCAATAGTTGCATAACAATAACTTTGATGATATTTAACAACGATCAGTTGTCTCTCTCTGAATAGGTAAATTTCATTCATCTTTGTTTATAGGTAATCTGCAAAGTAAATTTCATCAATAAAATTGCTCCTATGAGCTTTTAACTTGAGCAACATGATTTCTTCCAGCAATCCCTTTGTAGAAATCACAACCTCCCAACGATAGAGACTGCACTTATTCCTCTATAAGTTCCACCTGTATCATTTGCTGGCAAAATGGATCACAGTAATGATTTGCTTCCATTTATTCTCTTTTATTGTGAATCTGGGGCAGCCTTTCATGTTAATTACGCGTGACTTAGTTGAGATTCCCCTCCCAATTCCTTTGTCTATATGCGCTTAATACATAATCATTTTTCTGTTGGAAAATTAATGGCACATTAACTCGCATATAAGCAATCTTGAGAATTTTGTGGCAACAATTTTTCAGTTGTTATCGCTGCATTATCTAGAAATGGTAAAATCATTTAATCACATTCAATCGGGTATCTCCTGCAGATTTATACTTCACAATGTTAAGCACGAGGCCCGATGATATTCGTAATTCCTAGTGATAATTTTTTTATTAATGTAACGTGGTCAATATCCATTTTAGCATTGACATTTTGTAACAACATTATTTCTCGTAAATCCAGCAAAGCAAGTAAATTAAAATTTAGACAGTCTTCCAACCCATATGACATATATTTATTTCCTACAAATTAGGCTGATAAACTAACGACCAAATAATTCTATGAGAAAATGAGAATGTCCTCTCCTTAAATTCGTAATCTATTTCATAATTTTGTATAACCTCAAAAGAGATATCATCCGAAGTTAATGTTCAATCTTTTGGCACCTCTCATTAGACAAACAACATAATACATGTCATTCTTTATAAAATAATGACCACGTATTAATTTGATATACCCTTTTTAAATAAGATCTCCTTTTTTAATAATTCATTAAATATAAA
>LPNX010272747.1:55383-83124 GCA_001517045.1 Pseudotsuga menziesii
GGTCGAGGTATTCAAATACCTCCACCGAGGGTTTGTAAAGCCCTCAACCGAGGGTTTGTTAAACCCTCGGTCGAGGTATTTAAATACCTCGGTCGAGGTTTCGTTAAGACGGCCACGGGCGGTGCCGTCGCTATAGAGACGGTCAGGCATGGATACAGCGACGTCCAAGAGTCCAGGCATGGATACAGCAATGGCTAAGAGTCCAGGCGTGGATACAGCGACGACTAGGCGTGAATACAGCGACGCCTCTTATAATTATTTTGACATAGGCACCTCGGTCGAGGTATTTATTAACCCTCGGTCGAGGTATTAAAACCTCGATCGAGGGCTGAACAAAAACTCAGTCGAGGGCTTGATAAAACCTCGATCGAGATATTAAAACCTCGGTCGAGGGCTTGATAAAACCTCGGTCGAGATGCGTTTTTTTGTTTTTTCCGAAATCCGCTTGCCAAAAAGTGTTACCCAGGTCCACGGATTCACCCCCAACTGTACCTTCTTGGTTGCGAATATTTCCAATCTCATACCTCAACGCTTGATAATTATAATCCCCATGCGCATCAATAAACATCTCCATGAAATGTTTCCATGAATGAATGGATTTAGCTGGTAACATTTCGAACCAGCCTCAAATTCTTCTTCTGAAAGTGACAGTAAAAAGCCTGCAAATATTACTCTCACACACTATACAATAATGGTTACAAATATCTATAAATTCAGTGAGATGTTTCAAAGCAGTCATTTTACCTTCTCCATTAAAACTTAGCCTTTGCAAGAGATATACTGCACTTTCAGAAATACCTCCAGTAGGCCCAGGCATGCTGAAAGCATGTTCTAAAATAGTAATAGGATCCATTTTTAAAATAGATTAAAATTTAAAAGAAATAGCTCAAAAGTGCTTACTTGCCAATCGACCCTCCTTCTAGCACCATTTGTTGCCTTGATTCTCTGACCTAGGCCAACAAGGAGATTATTCCCACACAATCAGCTTAAAGCAACATCCGGCGTGTTTGGAGAAGCAAAATCTCACAGGTTATGGTCCTGCTACCAACTGAATTTTTCTCTTAAAGAGAAACTAAAATTTAGCAAAAATCTATCCTAATGTTATTTCTGTCTAAAAAAACCATAAAAATTATTTTAAACTACCTAAGGTATCCTACACTTGCTTTCTTAAGGAAAGTCTTTGTTTTGGGGGGGTTTATATTTAACATACCTTAAATATAAAAGACTATTAAAATTACTTAAAAATTATAAAAATACTATTTAACAACTGCTAAATGTATACTATATTATGGTAATAATAACTTAACCATTCTATCTATCCCATCTCAGCTGAGAGCAATTTGAGTATTTATATGAATTATTAATTAATAATATGATAAACAGAAAGATAAGGAGTAAGATCTAAATAAAAATACTTATATTATACACACTGCATCATTCTGCTATAAAATAACTTTACAGAGAAAGTGAAATAAACAATTATTTCAATTTTTTTGAAATGTCTAATCAATTAATAACTAATAACCAACATAAATATTTGAATAAAAGATAATATCTAGTATGAAATCACTGCAAAAATACAAGTGATATCTAACAGACATAAATGTATATCCTGATATCTTGAATTTATAGTAAAAATACTAATAAATTCAGTCACAATGACATATTAATTCAAATATAATATTGGGCTGATAAAGTGAAAATTATAAATAAACACAAGCATAACAAAGCATGCTGTATTAATATTAAAATAGAAGATCACATACTGAAATATAGAGTGTATCCAAAACAATAACAGTCATGATGTCAACTTGGAGGTTTCCAATTACATCCCATATCCAAAGATCAAACTTCAGCAAGGAAATAAAACTAGCATCAAAATATATCTCAAGTATGTCTATCTTCAGTCACTCCATCATGGGAACAAGCGTTTCCGGTTCTCTGGTTTTCAAAAACCCTAGAATATGGGAAAATTATAGAACTTAAAAGAAGCAAAATTCTCCAGCCCTGTTCAACGCTACCTTCCCCCTCTCTGCAAACAAAAATTTGCTGATTAAATAGACAAATTACCAACAGAAACTCAGCTCTGAATTTCTTAGCTCGCCGCACTTATGAAAAATGTGTCCAGAGAACCTCGAAAATCTCTGAAATCGTTCACTCTTTTCAGCAAATTTCACACGTGTCTGGTAAATGGGGATCTTCTGGAGAAAACCCATGTTTTGGATTTTGTTATTTCATCTTAGTTTGTCCGCAGTTCGCTGCAGAAAATCGCCTCCTGAATAACGATGTGAATCCGGTTTCTTGTTTTTGTTTATAACCTGCACATTAAAATTCCAAGAACAGAAACAGTAAGAGAGAAAATAAAGAAATGAAAATGGTGAATTGCTGTGAAAGGTAAATGTGAAAATAACAAAGAAATATTCCCTTTGAATTCGATCAATTTGGTATAATTCTCCATGATATTAAGCTTTTCAAACCTTTGATTTAGAACCTCCTACGACTTGTATGTTGGATTTGATCCTCGACCTTGTGCAATCTTTTGGTTTAACTAGAGGGCTCAATAGTTGCATAACAATAAATTTGATGATATTTAACAATGATCAGTTGTCTATCACTGAATAGGTAAATGTCATTCATCTTTGTTTATAGGTAATCTGCAAAGTAAATTTCATGAGTAAAATTGCTCCTATGATCTTTTAACTTGAGCAACACGATTTCTTCTAGCAATCCCTTTGTAGAAATCGCAACCTCCAAACAATAGAGACTGCACTTATTCCTCTATAAGTTCCACCTGTATCATTTGCTGGAAAAATGGATCACAGTAATGATTTGTTTCTGTTTCTTCTCTTTTATTGTGAATCTAGGGCAGCCTTTCATATTAATTATGCGTGACTTAGTTGAGATTCACCTCCCAATTCCTTTGTTAACGCGCTTAACACATAATCGTTTTTCTGTTGGCAAATTAATGGCATATTAACTCACGTATAAGCAATCTTGAGAATTTTGTGGAAACAATTTTTTAGTTGTTATCCCTGCATTATCTAGAAATGGTAAAATCATTTAATCGCATTCAATCGGGTATCTCCTACAGATTTATACTTCACAATGTTAAGCATGAGGCCCGATGATATTCGTAATTCCTGGTGATAATTTTTTTATTATAATGTAACGTGGTCAATATCCATTTTAGCATTGACATTTTGTAACAACATTATTTCTCGTAAATCCAGCAAAGCAAGTAAATTAAAATTTAGATAGTCTTCCAACCCATATGACATATATTTATTTCCTACAAATTAGGCTGATAAACTAACAACCAAATAATTCTATGAGAAAATGAGAATGTCCTCTCCTTAAATTCATAATCTATTTCATAATTTTGTATAACATCAAAAGAGATATCATCCGAAGTTAATGTTCAATCTTTTGGCACCTTTCATGAGACAAACAGCATAATACATGTCATTCTTTATAAAATAATGACCACGTATTAATTTGATATACCCTTTTTAAATAAGATCTCCTTTTTTAATAATTCATTAAATATAAAATTATTAAAATTTTCCAATCACCTTTAAATAAAATTATAATAATGAAATAATATTCAAGATAGGCCATGTGCCTAGTGTGAATATGGGTGTATTTTCAAAAGATGATTTAATTTAAGGAGAGATAGACTTATTTCAAAACTGATTTGATGAAAATAAGAGTGTATATATATATATATATATGATCAAAAGATTGTTAATAACTCCACCACATTGATAAGTTAATGAAAGGGGTAAGGGATGATCTCAACTTTTCATGAAATAGGAAAATTTTGTTCTCATTAAAAGAAAATATGTCAAAAATAAAAATTTTCATCAACATCTTATTAATGTAAACAAAAATAATCACTCAAAGTAAGTGATAATATATGTTCCAAACAAGGATTTTATAATAATCACCATTTCGTCATTCTTCTTAATCTTATTGACCAACCAATCTTCATGAACTCACAATGTTATCATAACTATAAAGGAAAGTATAAGCGCTAATCATGAAGAATTCAAAGCAGAATACTTAAGAATCTAAATGAAAACAACTAATTAAATAAAGAAAGATAAAAGAAAAGAAAACCAAAAGCTAAATATTTACAAAATTCTAATGGGGACCCTTTATTTTGTCAAAATCAAGGGGAGTTGTTGGGGTGCCAACAGGTCTTCAGCACTTTGCACTCAAAACATACTTCCACTAGTCCCCTCCATCAAATTTTCTTTTGCACTTCATTCTCCCAGAATGTTCACAATTCCAGAATGAGTAGCCTCAGTTGTCTTCTATGGGAAGTTTTATTAGCATGCCTAGGTCTTTTGGGTTAGTTTTCACTTAATGAGCCACCTACTCTTGTTCCACTTTCTTGGGGAACACGACCACAAAAATAGGGAAGTTGCCACTTGCAATAGCTAGAAGTAGTTTGAAGATGCTGCCAAGTGTCAATCTACTCTCAACCCAACCTACTCCACCAAGTGACCAGTAAAACACTCATTTAACAGCTTCCTTAAGTTGTTGTCTCATATTTCATTTATTTATTAATAAAATATGCAGCAATTACTTTCAATTATCCTTGACCCCACTTGGTCATTAATTACAAACTTTATAATAAAATAAAACATAATGTTTATTAAAAGATAAAATGTTTTGCATATTGGGGCATGTGACAAGATGTGTGCTCTTTCTTTAATTTATTATTGCTTTGAAGTTTTAATTTTTTCTCTGTTTTAAAGGTACCGAGAAAGAGGACTTTATGCTAGAGATTGATGATGGGAAATCCAGATCATGTTTGATGAAATCTTAAAGGAGTCTGCTAAGAAAGTAGAGTTTACAAAAAATTATAAAATCCAAGAAGCAACCGATGAAGAAAATGTAGCAACACAAGCGAATTTGGAAGCAATTGATGATCCTAAGGGTGCAATGACTACTATTTTCACCAGTGCACCTAGTGCTAAAACCAGTGTTGATATTAGATTTACATTATTATTAGATGAGTCCCTTCACTATGAGACGTTCTTGTCTATCTTAGGAAGTGAAACTCAAAATAATGGAAGGTGTTATGGTCGTTTATCAATTTGAGATGACTTGACAAAAATTTCAGTTAAAAAATCACCACCTACAAATTACCTGGAGCTTATATTGCACCTTTTCAAGGTACTAATTTTCCCCTTAACAAGTAATCTAAATGTGACAAAGTGTGAAGTGAAAATGGCGATGAATATTGCACCAGATACAACCAAGAATATTGCACTAGATTTGACCATTTTAACTGACTATGTGATATTTTCATTTTAACAAACATTTACACTCTATTGGTGTAAGTGATTGTCACTTATCATGTTTTGGGAGAAAGACACCATGCACTGGTATTTTAGTATTTACATTAACAACTCATTTGTGACATCAACTGCGTTAAGAGAAATGAAATATGAACATATCAAATATGAGAGAGTTCACATGCCTGGGAATAAAGCGTTTAAATGACTGAGTAAATAACTTAGTGTGCTCATAAACGCTACTACAAATATATCATCTCCACCATAGTTACTTTGTCACCAAGTGATGAATTAAACTTCTGTATATGGCCTTTAAAATGTCTAATTTTCAATGCAGGAGACACCCTTCACAAGGTAACACTGCTATAGGTTCAGTTCACTTAATAGTGACAGTCTCTTCTGTTACACGACTTAGAGGTATTACCCATCAGAAATAATTCATAAAGACTCCAATATTGCAAGCAATCATCAAGATCACAAGGGAAGACATCTCCTTGATAGGATGACTTACTATCATATTAGGCAAGTCAATCATTCTCTGGTTGGCATTTCGGTAAGGCTGGTTGGGTTCGACCGATCGGTTAGAGTTTTTAACTCACCCTGGGGTTTCGCCTAAGCAGATTATGGTAAGTAAGGAGTCATATAAGTATCAAGAACTAGATTCAACTACCAATTTGAGCAATGAAAGAATCCAAAGAGATGAGATTTCATTATCTTTAGTACAATTTTCTGGCCTCGACCCCTCATGTGAACAAATCTCCTCCACTTTTCCCTATGTGTGGCCTCGGCCTCTCCTATGAACATATATCCTCCATTTTTCCCTATGTGTGGCATCTGCCACTCCTGTGAATAGATATGTTGATTAGATCCAATGGACCTTTTATTTGATCACAATGGGGAATCAAAAATAACAATGGAGGTTAACAATATGAAATGATCAAGGAAAATCCAAATGGGAAAATTGGGAAATCAGGTTCCCTCTCAAAATTTTGCTATTTTAAAATTCCCTTGGATATTTCAAGTTTGCCACCAAATTTAGCATCCTTTCGAATATTTAGAACCATGGTCCCACCATTTTTGCTGTAAAGAGAGCCACCAATATTACACAAACATAAACCAAAGCATATGACGAATGGTTTTATTCTTTAGTAATCTAATTAGATTATTTGAAAGGGGAGAATAAACTCTATAGCTTGCTTTCCCCAAGAAACGTTAAATAAAATGGAGTATGGCATTAAATGAGATTATCTATTGTGAGAAAATAATTTAGGATAAGACACCTTCTCTAAATATTTATGTGGAAATTGCATTAACCCTAAATATGTATATTGGAATTGGAATGAGAGTTCATGTGAGAAAAATTTAGGTAATTAAATTTTTTGGTTGTTGATTATATTTAACAAACACACACACACACACACACACACACACACACACACACACACACACACACACACACACACACACACACACACACNATAGCACAAAAAACTACAAGGAGAGGTCGATGGAGCTTGACCTTCATCCCAAAAAAAGACCCGACTTAGAAATGTCTGTCTTTGCTGACAAAACCTTGACAAAGATCAGGCCTGGAGGATCCTGATTCTTCTAAAAAGCCAAAAACTTGTGTCTTACATCTCTATATCTCGAAATTAGAAAATAACCTTCACGGCCTAGTAAACAAAAAGAACCATTACGGCCCGCAGAGTTTTTACATAGACATACTGTTAAAACCTTTGACTGAAAATATACTAGAGCAGGGAGAACTTCTGCATTCCAAATGGAGAGCAACGCCACACAGAGTCACACAGAGGCCTGGAGAACTTCCAATTCAGGATCCCTCTAGCTTCCAGCCTTGCTGGGAATATTAGGAGGATGCTCCTCCTAGGGAGGCTACATGGCGAAGGCTAGAGAGTTGGCCAGAGTCTTCCCTAGGTTCGATGGTCCACCATCAGGATTGGCCAGCTAATTTTGAGTGATTTTCTCCAGAAGGTGGAACCCCACCACACTTTCCTATTGACCTCTATGTATGGTATCCATGGCCTCCCGGATTCCTTGAGCTATTTGGATTTTCGCTTGGATGTCACAGGCTAATAGAATACGCGTGGACGAAAATGGATTGGGGATCACTAGGCAGCCCATAAGCGTTTCAAACTCCTGAAGGAGATCAATCTCCATTATTACAATAAATGCATCGAACGCTATGGGAGTTTCAGACATGTACTAGTCTCCCCAGTTAAAGGGAGAAACATTCGAAATACCCCTATCTTGGGGCATTGATTCCTCCTCTACACAAGTAAAAGCTTCGTTGGGGTTACCCCCTCGATTTGGGTCTCGCGCTCTGGACCATGCTCTCCATAACCTTTGCATGGTGCAGTCTCTCAAGCAGACAAAAGATAGAAACATAAGGGAGTAAAGGAACTTGGAAATGAACAAGGCCTTCGGCTAACGAACATAAATAGGGATTTTCACTGCCGACAAACTCCTCTTGTAGCCACCGTTCTTTTCTCTCCCTGATCTTGCCATAATGCCCTGCCGCTCTCCATGTTCGAGCCCGTCTCTCATCTTTTGCAAGCGATTCACGACCTTAAGTTTTACAGAATTCCAGATGATATGGCCCTTCGTCATTGATATCCCTCCATCATAATCTATGGCAGGTGAAGTACCTACATTACTAACCTCCCTCATTCCCATAGATATTGCTTTAAGACTGCCCTCGTAATGCATATAAAGCCACTCTCTTCTTCCATACTGGGGACTTTCATGCTTGGGTTCCACATGCTCCATACCCCGGCCACGTGTAGGTTGAAGATAATTGAGAAAGAACCGCGTGTTAAGACAAACAAGATCATGGGCTGAGACAAGCCTTACCGTACCCCAGTTGGTGATCAAAAACTCCCTTGTCCTACTGTGATTATCGATTAGACTATGGCGGGCCCTCCTGCGATGACAACATGTCGTCTTTGTGCCTCCCCTCAGATAGAAGCCATCTTTCATTCGCTTACGAAAAGTGGAGCGAATTGCCTTGCATCATCATCCACCATATTGGAGCAGCTGCTCTAGATTTGTTGGGTTTTCCCATCATCCTCCTTAGTCTCTGCATGGAAAGAAAACTCACTCTCCACTCCAACATTAGCCATGGCATCTGCCACCCTGTTCCCTTCCTACTTGACGTGCGTTAGTAGGATAGATTCCTCTCCTATGAGGATCTTCCTTAGGGCATTTAACTTTCTCTCCCATCACCAATTTTTGGAAACTTGGGACATGAGGGATCCTGCTTGGAGTCTGCGTGCAATGTTAATTATAATCTTGGATTCACCTTCCACCACCAGAGGAATTTTTCCCATTTTCTTTCCTCAGATTAGGCCATTTATTAAACCTTCTAGCTCGACCATGTTGTTTGTGTTTAACCCTATAGAACCCCAGAACAGACTGAGGATGCTTCCCCTTGAGTTTCTAATAACACCTCCATATCCGACTAGACCTGGATTTCCTTTGGCTGCACTGTCTACATTGAGTTTGAAGGTTCCTGCTGGAGGGGGAATCCAGAACAGTGGGATGGATACTTGCACTGGATGCGAATGAGCAATCAAGTTGTATGGAGGTATTTCTTCTAACCCAAAATCCTGTAGAATACTACGTTCATTTCTTTCCACTACAAATTCTTCCTGCGACCAAGATTGCAATGTTATAGTTTCTTTCATAGTGGTTTTAATGGAGTTCCATATTTCTTCGAGTTTCCTTGATTTGTTCTCAAATGTTTGTTTATTTCTGGTCTTCCAAACTTCCCAAATTGTAAATCCAGGGAAATGATCCCACAATCAATTCACTAATTTGTTTTTGAAACTGTTTATTGGCCATTTAGAAATTATGATATCTAGTCATCCCCTATGTCTATGATCTCCTCTGAAGATTGTCACCCCCTTCTCCCATAAGGATTTAGCAATCCTGCATGCATCCAATAGGTGATTAATAGAATCATCCTTCTCTTCGCACATGTAGCAGCAGGATGGCCCATGAAAACCTCTGACCTATAGGTTATCCGAAGCTAGGATATGACGCTTTATGATGAACCAACAAAAAACAGATATTTTGGGCCACCACCCTCCCTTCTATATTTTATTCCATTTGGCTTCTTGGGCAATGTTTAGGGTGTCCATTAACAAGCCTAGGGATTCTTTTGGATTGAAGTTGCTTGAGGTTGAATACCCCCATCTAAGATTATCGAGGTCCTCACTCTTGGAGAACCTTTTCTTGGAGAGCTCCACTAAGAAATTTTTTATGTCTTCCCCTGGTGCTTTGTCTTGCCACCATTGCTTTCCCTTCCATCTTCTGACCCTCTGGTCTGCATTATTGTTATCACAGAACTCTGCCACCTTAACCATGGAGTTTTTTTGGAGGAAGGAGCGTATGAGAGGAGTGTCTTCCCCACACAAAATAATGAGTTGTTGGTTCATAGCTTCACTTGAAAATCTTGCATTTTGGTCATTTCAAACTTCCCAGAAGCTATGTTTTTGAACTAGACCTCTGTTTTCCTTGGCGGTCTTCCATATATTGGAGCCTAAGAGATATTTATTGAAGCTTACGAGGGAATGTTATGGCCAGTGTGACACATATTTCAAATGCCACAGTTTGGCCCAAGGCTCATCGCTATAGTTCACCCATCTCCACCATATTTTTGCACTCATAACTTTGTTATTATCCAAAGGGTCTCTAAGGCCCAAACCCCCCATGCCCTTTAGGGTGCATATGGTTTTCCAATCCAGCAGAGGCCATTTTTATTGTCTTTCATCCCCCCCTAGAGGAAATGCCTTTGGATGTTCTTGATTTGTTTGATGATGGATTTTGAGGCAGCCAGAACTGAGAAAAGATACATGGGCATAGCTTGCAATACCAATTTCACCAAGATAAGTCTACTTGGAAAATTAAGAGCTCTGAAGGTCCATAAACTGAGCTTTTTGTTAATTTTGTGCAACAGTTCTTTCCAAGAGACCTCTTTGATAGTTGAATCTTCGATTGGAGTTCCTAGATACTTCGAGGGAAATATTCCTTCCAGAAATTCCAGGATCCTTAGGATGTTTCTCTTGGTAATCCTGGGGGTGGTGAAGAAATAGGTCTGAGATTTCTCTTTGTTGATTTCGAGACCACTAGCTTCAATAAATTTATTCAAACAATCTTTAATTTCCCTGGCTTCATGCATGGAGGATGGGCCCATCAGCATATTGTCATCCACGAACTGTTGGTATGTTTCGAGATCCATTCCTTGTGTTAGGGACAAACCATGGATTTCATTCTCAGCTCTCCTATTCTTGAGCAATCTTCCAAGCCCTTCAGCGCCAATAATGAAGAGGAAAGGAGAAAGGGGATATCCCTGTCTTATTCCTCTAGTTGCATTGAAGGGACTCGAGGGAGAACCATTAACCAAAACAGAGAAAAAATCAGAGGAGACCATATTCATGAGCCAGTTAGTCCAATCTTCCACAAATCCAAATGCTTTTAAAATGCCACTCAAAAAGTTCCAGTTCAATTTATCATACGCTTTAGAGAGATCAAGTTTTAGAAGAATACCTAGAGTCCTAGTTTCTTTGAGGGAGTGGATGGTTTCATGAATTAAAATTAGGCCATCCAGGATTTCTCTACCTTCCATGAACTCGGCTTCCTCCGAAGAAATGATAAGAGGTAGGATGGGTTTTAAATGATTGGCTATTATCTAAGTGATTATTTTATAGATAACATTGCACAGGGCATTCGGGCTTAGTTTTCCAGGGTCTTTGATTACACTTTCTTTTGGAATGAGAGACAAGAAGGTCAAGTTAAGAGATTTGAGAATGCTTCCTGATTTCCAACAATCCTCCACCAGGGCCACTATTTCTTCTTTTAGCCAGTCCCAGTCGGCATGGAAAAAATTAGTGGTGAAGCCATCTGGGCCCGGTGCTTTATCTTTGGCCATTTGATTCACTGTAGTTTCTACCTCAACCATCTCGATAGTTGTTGCCACCTTTTCACACACCTAGGTCACGTGGCAGAAATATTCAAGCCACTCGGTGTGTCCTTGGGGGCAAGTCTCGAGTCAAGGCTATCACCTTGTTCTTGACTCCTCCGTTTAGGCTCAACTCCTAAAGAAGCCAAGGGGGGTAGACCCTATTAAGTTACTAAGGATGATTTCTTAGTGTGGTGATGTTAAACTGAATCAGTTATTTAGGAGTTTGAATATTTTAACTATAAACAATTAAAGATGACAAGATGCGAAGATAAACACATGAAAGCACAAAGCTGATACACAATATATATATATATATATATATATAAATCAAAATTGACCAGTGCCTTAGAAAGGAGTCAAATCAAAATTATCAATGTGCTTGCATGTGCTCGGAGTGAATGTTTTGCGATTGCATCTTGGTATGTTTTAAGTTAAAATTGAAGTATGAATTGATTAAATTAGGCTAAGGGGGGACTCCAGATATACCCGAGAGTACTTGGAGTATGTCCAAAACAAAACCTTTATGGCTACCCGCAAGGAATATGTGGGCTGAAATGGAGTCTTTGGGGCTATTGTTCATAACGCACCCATTAGGGTGTGACAAAGATCGGCACCCCGAGGTCACTTTTCAGTAAGTTCCCGCTTCCTTTGTGTATTTTTCCACCGTAGAGGTTCGATCGAGGTGTTATATTGTCACCTGATGGTTTGTCAATTGGGGAGAGTGAGTCCTAATTATGCTAGTCACTGAAGTACTTTTGATACAGCTTGACTGATCGGACGAACCGCAACCAAGTGCAGAGCATACACACTGGAGTCTTGTAAATTTTAATAAGTTTTAACTAAGTGTTCTTGTTTAAAAGAAAAAAGCCTCCAAGAACCTCTTTCGATCCAAGTGGATCTCAATCAGGGAATCGAGGAGGGGTTAATTTTAAATTTCTGATAAACAAAAGATGAAAAATAAAATAACTACACAAATCTGGTTTTCTGATTAATCCTACCACGAATCTCTTTCCCCTTGCGAGTCACTCGGGAAATCGTGGGGTAAGTATTATGATTACTTTGAAATGTAAGATATGGAGTATGGAATTAAAAACAAGATCAAGTATACTACCCTGCAAATCAGATCAATTCTAGTGAAAAAGGAATAAGCAGAAAATGACGAAAATGGCACCGACGCGAATCCCCCCAAGGGGGATGGGGAATGGGCTCGAAAGAGCCTATTCAAAGAATGATTTTATTACAGTGGTTACAATATCAAAGGAATGATAAATCAGAACTTTCTTGGTCCTCATACAGGCTGAAACCAAGATCTTACAGTCATACAAAAATCTTAAGAATTTTGTGACAAAAGAGAGACCCCTTGGAGGATTTGAGCGCTCCAAAAGCCACTTTGGACATCAGCTTCCTTTCTTCTCTGTCAGACCTGATAAATGAAAGCGAGCATGTTAGAATAAAAAAATCCCAAAAGAAATCTAAGAGTACCTTTGGTTCAGCCTATTTTATCTCAAAAAAATGATGAAATTAAACTAGCTAAACCGACGAAAAAGGAACCAAGGAAAGCAAGCTTTCCTTGGGATATTGGCTTTCTGTTTGTGCAGCCAATTAAAATGCACTGATATTGTAGAATATTTAAATTTATAACGGCAAAAGGAAATCTAATGCATGTGATCTACAAGTTTTCTTTCAAATTCATGCAAAAAGGACAATTTCCCTACAACTAGATCTGGGATGCTTATGATATTTTTTTAAGTGCAAGACCTAGGATATGAGCTATGAAATATTAGATCTATGTATATTTTACTTTGATGAAACAGATCCAAATAAAATCACAGCTATGAACTGAAAAGGTAACCAGGTAAAGTGTTGATTTTTTGTAGAAATGAGAAGAAGAGGAGAGAAGGTCGGATCGTTGCTTGAATGGAGCAAGCTGGAAGGAGGCCCTTTCATGGAGTGCTGAGGGATAGAATCTTGAGCTTATTGGATAGGAAAGGATTCAATCTAGATCCACAACCTCATCCAAGTGGGAACCTGCAACTAAACAACACAAGCCTGCACAAACCTCGTGAGATCTGGATATGGATGTATGAAGCAGCAAAAATGAGAGATTATGTAGAAATAACCTTATTTAAGCATATAACTAAGATTTTTTAGCAGACATCATATGGATAAACAAGATTAAGCAATCTAGCTTTCCAAGTTTATACCCTTACTAGATTCAGCCGAATCCTTGAAGCCAGATCACAGAAACAGCACAGAATTTGGCAAGAAGTTGCTGCTACCAAATCATCAGCATAAGATTGAGCATCCACACAATCAAAAGCACTACATAGTATAGCCTCCAAAGCTTCTTTATTCACAAATAATGATCAAATACAGAGTTACAATGGCAATCCCTTCAGTCCAGCTCTAACTAGCTTCGAAGAGGGAGCCTCCAACACGATATATACAATTTGCAGGCCATCTAAACCAGGGGGGGCGCAATTCCTCATGGAGTCAAGTGAAATCAACTGATGGAGAGTTCATCAATGCACAACTAAAGATGGACTGAGCCTAATTGTCAACTGGGGGCCTGATATGGCTGACACATCAACCCATACACTGCCACATCGGCCCAAAACTCATCCAGATGAGCCAAAACGTGTTGAGGAGAGAGGGAGGGTGAAATTCTCCATAAAGGATGCTCAAGATCAACTCTGGATCTGATTTGATCACCTCCTTCAGTCAAGGATTTGTCAGATCCAGTCAATCTGCTCCAAATCTGATTGATTTTAGTCAAATTGGTTGAGAATCCATTGATTTATTGATTTTGTATTTGCTCCATTATTCATCAATTTATTAATTAAAATAATCAATAATTGATTTTTGGGGCTTTCTGACCTGAGTGATGGAAAATCACTCAAAACTAGGAAACAGTGGGTCCATGGGTTTACGTGGTGCTCTTAGCTTGAAAATGAGCACCTACATGACTGAAACTGATTATTTGGCCCACTTTTATTACAAAATCATTTTTTCCAATTAAACTATTCAAAAATTTCCTAAGTTTTGGAAAAATTAAATTTTAATAAAAAACACTGAAAAAACTAAAAAATTGAAAAATTGAAAAACACCTAGGGGGACTTAGACATGTTCATATGACTCAAAAATGATTTCTGGCATGTTTATACATTGACACATAGACTCTAATAACCTCAATAGGCCTAAATTCCAAGCCGACCACCCCAACTTTGGAGGTATGGAGTGAAAAACTCAGAAACTATATGTCGTTTGTTCAACAACCAATAATAACCAAGGGAAAAAGCACCCTAGGCTGATCGGATTGACAAATAAAGTCTAAGAGACCGAGTCTTTTATAGAAACTATCATGCTAGAACATTTATTACAATTCCCTCATGGGGTATGAACATGTCATATAGTACAACAAGCACTTCCCAGAAGTACTTCCAAAGGTCTTTTTGAAGTCCGAACAAGTTAGCCCTGTTCGGTTCATCGGGCTCACTTGATAAAAACCACTAAGTACAAGTTAGGTGGTAACATTCTGGCTCCAACTGTGGGACATGTGCTCGATCTGGTTTTTAAGGCAAGGAGAGGATACGAGAACACCAGAATCTCTGGTTTATATACCTTGCAAAAACATCTCAAATTGACAAGAAAAACCTCAGTAGCACAAGTTTTATGAAAAACCAAATGAACCATTAAGCTGATTTATTTAAACAAAATAGATGTAACTAACTAAAAGAAGCAAAGTTTTATTATAGCTAAAAATAGAAATGCAGAAAGTAAATGCTCTCTTTCAAAGAGCTTATTTTCCTACTCTAAGCATGATATAAAAAGGGTTAAGTGTAATCAGAAATCCAATGTAACCACCTAAGCATTTTATTGACATAAAAAAAATTTCCTTGTCTTTGGTTACCAGCCAAAGTAAGGCTACTTTATTCAGAAAATGCAAACCTGCATGATGATTCAGAATGGGCGGGATGGATGGGAAATCATAGGCATGAATAATGTCGTCAAACTTCCTCCCAAACTGGTAAGTGCCTGCGCAAGCTGCTTCTATCCATGACTGGATAGGGTTGATGTACAAATTGGAATGATGAGGCAGATTGACTACACCATCATACTGATCATCAAGGCTTACCGGATGATAATTCACTGTATAAGCCCCAAGCAGCTCCAAGTCATGAGGAAACTCTATATGTGAAGATGATAGTTGAGACTGATATTCTAATAACTGCATCACATCTGTCTTTTCACAAAACTGCTTCTCCATGTCTTCATTATTGATATTCTTGTGCGGCTCTACATGATATGACTCTGAATGATCATATAAGAGTTTTGAATGCTGCTTTTCCATACTAGGATTTTCCAAGGTCTCCATATTCATGCTTCCCTCTATGGAAGTATAGTAGATTGGACTTCCACAAATCTCTAAATAGACACTCCCCTTGCTGGATATAGCATAGATAGGATTCTTAATAAGATATCCACAAAAATCCCAATAGTCATCACCATCATCTATCTTAAATGTGATCGATTCCCCATTGCTGATATCAGGTTCCGATATTGAGTTCTCTTTGTCTTCACTACTGATATTGATATATGTCTAGGACTAATCATGTGGATAAACTACATGCTCCTTTTTCATATCAAAATTTCCCAAGGCCACATGGTCCATGCTCTCTTCTTTAGATATGCCATCAACAAAACCAACAAAAGTTTCTGGTTCATTATTTTCATCTTTATTCATGTCATAGACTGGATTTTCCATGAATGTCCAGGACTCCTCATCAACATATTTTTCGAGGATAAGGGAGTCTTCGTCACTTGTATCATGCTCCAAGCTATACTTGTCCTCATTTTCATTCTCATCTTCTTCAGAGAAAAGGTCACAAGGTAGTACACCTTCCAGGATGGCATCATTATATGGAGAACACATAGGAGTCCCATCATGTATATCACAGTTTTCATCATAAGTTTCATTATAATATTCTGCAATGGTTTCATCCTCAGGCTTGTACTGTTTAGATGGTGACAAAGGGTAGGCCTGGCCTACCATGTATATATGATCAGACTCACCTGATGTTGTTTCCTGATTACTGAACTCCGCCATCCCATGTTCTATAATCTGATTTGCTATGTAGCAAGTGCTTTCTGGGTGGAATTTCTCACAAGGTCTACACCAAGGAATTAATTCATCTACCATGTTAGTTGAGTCTAACTGGTTTGGAATCCTAGGCTCTTGGTGAGGAAACTTCCTTTGATACACTTGATTCTGTTTTGGCTGAAAATTCCTAGGTCCATTATTTCTCTCCAGTGTGACTATTTTCTTTTGGATTTTTGTCATGAATTGGTCCTGACTAGTCATCACATTTTCCAACATGCTAGCTATCTTTTCCATGGGGTCTTTAGAGGCTCGCTTTTCTTTTGATTCAAAGGATTTTCCCTTTTCTTCGTTGTATGAAGTGTTTCCCCTAGTGTAACCTGGAATGTTGGATTTGCCTGAAGATTGCATATTCTTTTCTATTTTCTCAGCCAATTCCTGAGCAGTTTTTAGATTGGATGGCTCTTTGTCCCTTAACTGGTACCTCAAATCACCAGTGAAAGCTTCGATGTAATATATGAGGATGGAGGCATCCCTTCGCCTTATTTCTCTAGGGAATTCCGCAACCACACGCCTGAACTTAGTATTAAATTCATCAATGGTTTCATTCTCCATCTTCTTTATGTTATGGAGGGCGGCAAGCAGATGCCTTGGTTCTTTCTTTTCCACCCATTTCTTCTTAAAACCCTCTAGGAAATCACTAAGAGTTTTATACGAACCATCACCAAGGTTTTCATACCACTCCGCAGCATCATCCTCTAAGGATAAAGCAAAGAGATTCATTTTGATATCTTCATGGTTAGAGGAAACATCATCACAATAACTGACTAGGTGCCTTTCAAATTTTTGGAGATGAGTCTTGGCAGTGGTGGCATTATTTCCCTCGAACTTGGAGAGCTTCTTGATAGCATCTTTTGGAATGGCATGGGGATCACCTGCTATCTGAGAAAAGTCAAGGGGTTTGAATAATTCCGTCATTTCTTGAGATTGGTGAACATGAATCTCTACAAATATGTTATGGATATCTGCGAGGGATTGGTCTCCTAAATATTCAAGGTTTCTATGAGAATTCTTCCTATTCAATCTTTCCCTAATAAACCTTTTGGGATTAGGGAGAGGATTGAATAATTGTCGGTGGTTTCTTCGGGTAGAAATTCTTGAAGGGATGTTAGACAGTGGAGTCGCCAGATGGATCGAGTTTTAATTTTCATGTTTTTTAAAGACTAGATCAATCAAAAGTTTTTTTTATATTTTTAGTTGTTTAGAAAAAAGTTAAGCTAAGTCGTACTCGGGAATAAAAAGATTTATCCCCAGAAATGGTGCCAAAAAGTGTTGCTGCCTTTTCACACACCTGGGTCACATTGCAGAAATCTTCAAGCCACTCGGTGTGTCCTTGAGGGCAAGTCTCGAGTCAAGGCTGTCACCTTGTTCTTGACTCCTCCGTTTAGGCTCAACTCCTAACGAAGCCAAGGGGGGTAGACCCTATTAAGTTACTAAGGATGATTTCTTAGTGTGGTGATGTTAAACTGAATCAGTTATTTAGGAGTTTGAAGATTTTAACTATAAACAATTAAAGATGACAAGATACGAAGACAAACACACGAAAGCACAAAGCTGATACACAATATATATATATATATATATATAAAGCAAAAATGACCAGTGCCTTAGAATGGAGTCAAATCAAAATGATCAATGTGCTTGCATGTGCTCGGAGTGAATGTTTTGTGATTGCATCTTGGTATGTTTTAAGTTAAAATTGAAGTATGAATTGATTAAATTAGGCTAAGGGGGGACTCCAGATATACCTGAGAGTACTTGGAGTATGTCCAAAACAAAACCTTTACAGCTACTCGCAAGGAATATGTGGGCTGAAATGGAGTCTCTGGGGCTATTGTTCGTAACGCACCCATTAGGGTGTGACAGAGATCGGTGCCCCGAGGTCACTTTTTCAGTAAGTTCCCGCTTCCTTTGGGTATTTTGCCACCGTAGAGGTTCGATCGAGGTGTTGGATTTTCACCTGATGGTTTATCAATTGGGGAGAGTGAGTCCTAATTATGCTAGTCACCGAAGTGCTTTTGATATAGCTTGACTGATCGGATGAACTGCAACCAAGTGCAGAGCATACCCACTGGAGTCTTGTAAATTTTAATAAGTTTTAACTAAGTGTTCTTGTTTAAAAGAAAAAAGCCTCCAAGAACCTCTTTCAATCCAAGTGGATCTCAATCGGGGAATTGAGGAGGGGTTAATTTTAAATTTCTGATAAACAAAAGGTGAAAAATAAAACAACTACACAAATCTGATTTTTTTATTAATCCTACCACGAATCTCTTTCCCCTTGAGGGTCACTCAGGAAATCGTGGGGTAAGTATTATGATTACTTTGAAATGTAAGATATGGAGTATGGAATTAACAACAAGATCAAGTATACTACCCTACAAATCAGATCAATTCTAGTGAAAAAGGAATAAGCAGAAAATGACGAAAATGGCACCGACGCGAATCCCCCCAAGGGGGATGGGGAATGGGCTCGAAAGAGCCTCTTCAAAGAATGATTTTATTACAGCGGTTACAATATCAAAGGAATGATAAATCAGAACTTTCTTAGTCCTTATACAGGTTGAAACTAAGATCTTACAGTTATACAAAAATCTTAAGAATTTTGTGACAAAAGAGAGACCCCTGGGGGGATTTGAGCGCTCCAAAAGCCACTTTGGACAGCAGCTTCCTTTCTTCTCTGTCAGAACTGATAAAGGACATCGAGCATGTTAGAATAAAAAATTCCAAAAATCACTCTAAGAGTACCTTTGGGTCAGCCTATTTTATCTCAAAAAAATGATGAAATTAAACTAGCTAAACCGACGAAAAAGGAACCAAGGAAAGCAAGCTTTCCTTGGGATCTTGGCTTGCTGTTTGTGTAGAAAATTAAAATGCACTGATATTGAAGAATATTGAAATTTATAACAGTGAAAGGAACTCTAATACGTGTGATCTACAAGTTTTCTTTCAAATTCATGCAAAAAGGACAGTTTCCCTACAACTAGATCTGGGATGCTTATGATGTTTTTTTAAGTGCAAGATCTAGGATATGAGCTATGAAATATTAGATCTATGTATATTTTACTTTGATGAAACAGATCCAAATAAAATCACAGCTATGAACTGAAAAGGTAACCGGGTAAAGTGTTGATTTTTTGTAGAAATGAGAAGAAGAGGAGAGAAGGTCGGATCGTTGCTTGAATGGAGCAAGATGGAAGGAGGCCCTTTCGTGGAGTGCTGAGGGACAGAATATTGAGATTATTGGATAGGAAAGGATTCAATCTAGCTCTACAACCTCATCCAAGCTGGAACCTGCAACTAAATAACACAAGCCTACACAAACCTCGTGAGATCTGGATATGGATGTATAAAGCAGCAAAAATGAGAGATTATGCAGAAATAACCTTATTTAAGCATATAACTAAGATTTTTGAGCATCCATCATCTGGATAAACAAGATTAAACAATCTAGCTTTCATAGTTTATACCCTTACTATATTCATCCGAATCCTTGAAGTCAGATCACAGAAACAACACAGAATTTGGCAAGAAGTTGCAGCTACCACATCAACAGCATAACATTGAGCATCCACACAATCAAAAGCACTACCCTGTATAGCCTCCAAAGATTCTTTATTCACAAATAATAATCAAATACAGAGTTACAATGGCAATCCCTTCAGTCCAGCTCTAACTAGCTTGGAAGAGGGAGCCTCCAGCAGGATATATACAATTTGCAGGCCATATAACCCAGGGGGGTGCAATTCCTCGTGGAATCAAGTGAAATCAACTGATGGAGAGTTCATCAATGTACAGCTAAAGCTAGACTGAGCCTGCTTGTCAACCGGGGGCCTGATCTGGCTGACACATCAACCCATACACTGACACATCGGCCCAAAACTCATCCAAATGAGCCAAAACGTGTTGAGGAGAGAGGGAGGGTGAAATTCCCCATAAAGGATGCTCAAGATCAACGCTGGATCTGATTTGATCACCTCCTTCAGTTAAGGATTTGTCAGATCCAATGAATCTGCTCCAGATCTGATTGATTTCAGTCAAATCGGTTGAGAATCCATTGATTTATTGATTTTGGATTTGCTCCATTATTCATCAATTTATTAATTAAAATAATCAATAATTGATTTTCGGGGCTTTCTCACCTGAGTGATGGAAAATCACTCAAAACTAGGAAACAATGGGTCCATGGGTTTACATGGTGCTCTTAGCTTGAAAATGATCACCTACATGACTGAAACTGATTATTTGGCCCACTTTTATTACAAAATCAATTTTTCCAATTAAACTATTAAAAGATAGCCTAAGTTTTGGAAAAATTAAATTTTAATAAAAAACAATGAAAAAACTAAAAAATTGAAAAATTGAAAAACACTTAGGGGGACTTAGACATGTTCATATGACTCAAAAATGATGTCTAGCATGTTTATACATTGACACATAGACTCTAATAACCTCAATAGGCCTAAATTCCAAGCCGACCACCCCAACTTTGGAGGTATGGAGTGAAAAACTCAGAAATTATCAGTCGTTTGTTCAACAACCAATAATAACCAAGGGAAAAAACACCCTGGGCTGATCGGATTGACAAATAAAGTCTAAGTGACCGAGTCTTTTATAGACACTATCATGCTAGAACATTTATTACAATTCCCTCATGGGGTATGAAGATGTGATATAGTACAACAAGCACTTCCCAGAAGTACTTCCAAAGGTATTTTTGAAGTGCGAATAAGTTATCCCTGTCCGGTTCACCGGGCTCACTTGATAAAAACCACTAAGTACAACTTAGGTGGTAACAATTGCTTTGCCAAGTATTTGGTTGAGTCCTCCATGATGAGTTTGGGGATTTGACTGAACACTTCTCTTTGATCTTCCTCTCTGTCTTTATCCGGTGCCTATAGGATATTGGAAAACTAAGAGTTTAGGGTGTTCTCCAGATCCTCTTAAGATTTGTCTATGCTTCCATCCTCCTTCTTCATTCTATCCATCCTGTTACCCTGCCTATGTTGGATGGTCGCTTTATGGAAGAAACTCGTGTTGCGTTCCCCTTCTTGGAGCCATTTGATACGAGAATTTTGGCTCCAGTAGACTTCCTCTAATCTCTCTCTTTGATTGAATTCCTACAAGAATGTCTTCTCCTGAAGTCTCAGTTCCTCAGTGTATCCTTTGATTATTACTTGAGGCTGAGGATGTTGGATCTTGATCTCTAAAACCTTCTTTTCTTGAAATATATTGCCAATGTATTCCTTGTTGCATTTTTTGATGCATTCTTTGAGGTGTTTAAGATTTTGTTGGAAATGATACATGCGGGTGCCCCTAATGGTGGGCGAGTTTTCCCACCAGTCTTTGAGTTTCTCCTGAAAGTCTGGTTGGAGGAGCCAAAATTTTTCAAATCAAAAAGGTCTTCGGGGGTTGAATCTGACATTTTCCCATTCCAAAGTGATGGGCCAGTGGTCCGATCTTGCCACTCGAAGGACGACCACTCTGAGGTTTCCCCCAGCCATCATGACCGATTCTAATAGCAATAATATGTCAAGTCTGCAAGCAATTGCTCTGTCTCCTGATTGTTTATTGTTTCATGTGAATATACCATTGGATGTTCTGACATCAATAGGGTCTAGATCAGAGATGGTGTTATTGAAGAGAGTGCTTGTAGTGTTTAAGCTCTGAATACCACCTTTCTTTTATCAAGGTTTCTTATCGGGTTAAATTCACCTCCAATAATCCAAGCTCTGTTCTGAAGTAAATTTTGAGGTCTGTGATAGATTCAATGAATGCGTGCAAGAATCTGTCAAGTCTGCAAGCAATTCCTCTGTCTCCTAATTGTTTATTATTTTGTGTGAAGATACCATTGGAAGTTCTGACATCAATCGGGTGCAAATGAGAGGTGGTGTTATTGAAGAGAGTTCTTGCACTGTTTAAGCTCCAAATACCACCTTTTTTTTATCAAGGTTTCTTATCAGCTTAAAGTCACCTCCAATAATCCAGGCTCTATTCTGAACTAAATTTTTTAGGTCTGTGAGAGATTTAATGAATGCCTGCATCTGAACCGCCTTCGGGGGGCCATAGACATTAGAGTTGAATCCTCTGATTCTAGTGCTGAGAATGTGGAAATCAGCCGAGATAGTATAGTTGGTGGTAAGAAATCTTGATAAGGTTACCATGTAGGGATTCCATAGAATTCCCAGACCCCCTGCCACACCTTTCGCATCGATGGAAATCGATTCGCAACCCTTCCATACTTTTTGGGCTGTATTCGATAATTCTTCCGCCGAGCATTTAGTTTGTTGTAGGAAGATTATCCCTGATTTTTCCTTGTCGATTCTTATTTTCCGGAGGCACTTCTTTAGCGCACTATTACAACCTCTAATATTCCAGGTTGTAATCTCCATTAAGAAGGAATTAATTGGAGGGTGAAAGAGATGCATCTATGGTTGGATACTGCCCTGAAGCCACCAGTTGTTCTCCTATCACTTTGATTCTCTAGACATTGCTCGGTCTGCCTATTCTATCTTTCTTTTATTTTTTCCCTTTCCCGTCTGTGACTTTGAGAGATTCAATCACGACTCCTAGGGTATTCACATTCTTGTCCTGGATAATCGCTTTATCTAGAAGACACACTTGCTGCGAGGGTATTTTTGCTGGATCTTGATCATAGCAGGAAGCTTCCATTCGATCCAGATCTAGGTCCCCTATTTCCATGTCCTTAGATACAAATTCCCTGGATCCTGAGTGTTGTAGCTGCAACATTTTCCCAAAATTCCAAAAAAAATTTGGGACCCTCCTTTTGCTTGGATTAGTTCAATCCTCTTCTTTGAGTTGGTCTAATAATGATTTCTCAGAATGATTGAATTGATTTACCACTTGTTTTGATTCTCTTTCTAGCACTTGAAATAATCCACTGTTTGATTAAGCTTTATCGCTACCTTTGAATGCATTGTTAGCATGTTCCAATTGAAAATTTGTTTGGTTGAAGCTTCCGCCATTGCGGATGGACAATTGGTTTTGGCTTCGTTACTTTTCTCCGTTACGTTGGTTTTCACATCGGCTACTTTTTGGTTGTGCATTGGAACTCTTATTACTTCTTCTTCTGCAGTTGCGGACGGTAAGCTGCTAACTCTCCCGTGTACTGTTTGGCTTCCGACTTCCGCTTTTGTATTCTCGACGATCCCGTAAGTCTTGGGATTCCACCATTGCGGATGCGGAAGGATTTATCCCTACTGATTTGTTAGTCATTTGTCTTCTAACTCAGGCTCCGACATTGCGGACGGTTTTATCCTTCGCGGTTCCACCATTGCGGATGAAAGAAGCGTTAACCTTTTCGATCCTCTAGCATTTTGGCTTCCGATTCTGAACTCGTGTTGCGGAACGGTTTATCCTTTATACCTCCGCTGTTGTGGCTGCAAAAAGTATTACCCTCCCGGTCAGTTAGTGTTTTCTCCTCTGATAAATATTTTTCTCGTCGTGGATTGATTTATCCCTCGCGGTTCCCCCGTTGTGGCTCCCATCCTGATTCCACTCCAATGATCTAAGGTTTCGTTACGTATATACCCATAGATGGACTTATGGTTTGGCCTTCCGCCATTGTGGAAAGAATTACGCTGTCGACTTTTGATCAGTTTTGCTTCCGCCGTCCAATCCTTTAGTCTTTTCCCACCGCTTGAGTTGGTATATATATATACATAGGGAAGGCATGTTTATTATTCTATTCTCGATTATTGCTGTTCCATTTGTCGTTATCACGTGCTGTCATCCGCTCGCACTTGCTCGGTCCCCCGTTTTCGGTACACGCAGTCTAGGTGTATCAACCGTGAAGCTCGACATGCCTCTCCACACCGGTTACGCGTCGTTTCCAGGTAGGCTCGTTGTTTCACTACCCCCGTTCCGTTCGAAAAATTTGATTGATGTTTGCTACGGTTAGGTTCTATCGTGACTATTTCTCTTCACCCCGCGATTGCGCCTATATATTGAGGATTTTTATGGTATTACTGTTCACAATTGGGGGGCGTTTTTAACCCATGGAGTAGTATTTTGCCCACGGACTTTTGTTTGCAACCTTGCATGAAGTGAATGGGGGTTTGGTGCAGACGACCGTTACACCGTCCGCACCAAGCTGCCCTGTGTGGTGATGGTTTTGCAGGGAAGGTTTGTGTGGTTTTCCTATGGTATCTGGTGGTTTCCCCCTTTCCTTGTCGTTTTCATATTACCCGCATCCTCGAATAGCATCCGTTTTTCCGCGTCGTTCTTCGCACAGTCGATTTTGAACCTGAGCCGGGGGGGAAAGGGATGTGCCACTACGTTTAGTTTGTTGACCATAAGTTGCGTGGGCGTGGTTTCTTAAGAGCACTATTGAAATCAAGTGTATATTTGTCCCTTGTCTGTCCCGCACAGCGAAATGATAATGGCACCCGCAGAGAGCAGGATTTTTCTTCGCGTTAATGTAGATGTTTTCCCGTCTGATTATATTGTTAGAATTGTTTGGTATTGGAAAACAGTGGTAGCGTGCACAATATTACTGCATATAACTATTTTCCATCATTCTAGGCATAGACAAAGTCACTGAACACTACACATTGTGTTCCAATGGTTCCGTTAGTTAGGCCATTTCTGCTTATATACATGTATATATTTGCTTCATTGACTGATTTCTATCATGTTAAACATAGGAGAAATGAAACACTGCACATTGATGTCTCCAAGTTGTCACTCTGCCGAAAATTGCTTAATGTTACAATTTTATGGCAGGAAGAACTCACAATGTCAAAAAGGAAAAAGAAGAAGGCCCCTGTGGTCAAGGAGGAGCCAGAAGTGGAAGTCATCACCAAAACTGAGTACACATATGAGGACACGAAGTGTATATCCGGTGTCGAACCTGAATACTAGTGGGGAGAAATTTATAGGCTGATCACCTGTAGGGAAGTTCCTGATATGGGCTTGGAAGAAGAATCCATATATGCCAACATAGAGAGATATTCGCTGATGAAGATCACCACCAGACCAGAGCTATTCCCATGCTCTGAAATAATTGGTTGGATTCTGCCCTGGGAAGATGTAACAACAATGATCCTGGAGAATGCTGAAAAACAGGGCTATGCTAATTATAGCCCTAGATATGTAGCTCTAGCCTATCACCTGCCAGAAGCACAACTATTTTTATCTGATGATTCATTGAACAACGTTAGAATGGACCTGGTTGAGACTATGAAAAGAATGCTTTTTCCCGGAAATCATTTCAGAACCAGGGTAACGGGTGATTATGATACAGCTATTTTAAGGACCCCATATAGGTTCATAGCTTTAATTCTAAATAGGATTTTTGGGAGAGCCCATGGTAGGCTCTTCAAACTAGAATGGATACCCATCATTTTTTATGTTGCAACCCAGGGGACAATTTTCAACTAGGCCAGCATTGTCTCAAATAGTCTTTCAGCTTGCATGACCTCGGCTTTGGGAGGAGTGCACCAAAAGAGATCGGAATTCTATATGAGTTCCATACTCATCGATTGCATATTGTGTAATCATCCTTTCCCCAGACTCAGGTGCATCTGGGATAGGGAAAGAATGCCTGACTATGTTGCCTATAAGCCGCTGTGGGCACACAAATATCACAGCCATTATCGAGAAGTATGTGAACACTTTATCATGCCCTTATACACACTCATTTTCCTGAAGGAGTGTGATTGTATGTTAGAGGAGGTACTACAAGTAATAGAGGAATATGCAGTCTACTATTTGACTGAAAATGGCCTGTACTTCAGGATGTTTGGAGGTTTGAGAGCACCTTCCCTGCAGCCCAAATACGCAACTGATTACATTATTCACAAGGAGGCAGTCAGAAAAGTGTTCCTGGATGGAATATGTAGCTTTCTATTTGAGCATAAGAAGACTGCCTACCCTCCTTTTCCCTTCAAGTTGGGAAGTTACAGGTTCACTAAGCTAAAGAAAGCTGATGAATTCATAGAAGAATTAGAAAGTTTTCATTTTGGTGAGATGCCATTCCATTGAAATGACTCCCAAGGTAAAGTAGCTGGGCATTGCAAAGAAAATAATGTGCATTTTGAGTACACCCATCATTGGGATAGGGAATAATTTGTCTTCCGAAGTGCCTTGAACATGACAGCATTGAGGAGAAGGTTCAAGAAAAAGATAATCACCAAAGCTGGAAAGGGAGATGAACAAGCCAAAGTTGAAGAAGAGGCCAAAAGAAGAAATGAGGAATCCCAAAGGTTGGCATAAGAAGCTGCAGGATGGCTACACACAGAAGAAGAAGAGAAAAGAAAAGTTGCTCAGGAAGCAGCTGAGAAAGCAGAAGAAGCAGCTAGGAATGAAGAAGAAGAAAAGAAAAGGAAGCTCGATGAGGAGCTACAAAGGCAGGAAGCAGAGAGGCTGAAGATGACATAGACATCGATGGAATAGATAGCCTCTGATACAGCTGGAGGACAGACCTAGAATGTGGAGAACCTCGTGGTTCAGGGCCCACAAGTACCTGCTAGCACACCCATGGTCCCCACACTCAAGCTGGTTCCCTTTGTACAGAAAAAAGGGGAAGAGATCCCTGACTTCAACACTATTTTCTATGACAGGGCAACAAAGAGAATCATGAAGAGAACAGAAAGGAAGATTGAAATGGGAGGTATGCCTGGTAAAATGATAACAAATATGCCCGTCGTGTTGGGGACAGACCGAGACCCAAGGTTTACCATCAGAGCAGGAGCTGAATTAATCCAAGCTTCAGAGGATAATGTAGACAGGATCATGACAGACTTGGAGCTATCCAAGAAGTCCTCTACTCAATTGAAGGACACCTTGAGGAAAAAAAGAGAAGAAATCAGCAGGCCTGAAAAGAAAGTATGAGGACATGAAAGAAGAGATAAGAGCCTCAAAGAATGAACTGCAGCTCCTCCAAGTGGAGAGACAAGTTAGGGAAACTACGCAAGAATGCCAGGAGAAAGTGCAGAAAGAATATCAAGAGCTGCAGATGGAAAAGGAACGACTGCTGGGAAAGGTAGAAGAGCTAGAAAAGTAGCAAAATATCATCCTGGAGTCCAATGAGATGCACACCCAAGAACAGGAAAAGAAACATCAAGAGCAGATTTCTTCTCTTACAGTTGCTCTAGAGGAAGCAAGGGAGAAGTAGGTTAACCTCCAACCATTCAAAGAGTAAGTTTTGGCCCAAAACGCTAAGATGCTGCAGCTACATGTTACCACCTAAGTTGTACTTAGTGGTTTTCTATCAAGTGAGCCTGGTGAACCAGACAGGGATAACTTGTTCGGACTTCAGAGAGCCTTCAGTCTTG